>CAUYQV010100524.1:0-30236 GCA_963574575.1 Galagoides demidoff | reverse complement strand
CGGGTGTTGTGGCGGGTGCCTGTGGTCCCAGCTACTTGGGAGGCGGAGGCAGGAGACTCGCTTGAGCCCAGGAGTTGGAGGTTGCTATGAGCTGTGATGCCATGGCACTCTACCCAGGGAGGATAGCTTGAGGCTCCGTCTCAAAAAAAAATAAAAAGAAAAAGACAAAATAGTCTGATTTAGCCAAATAGTGAAATAAAATATTGTGGTTACATCAGCCTGTTGGGTCAAAATATTTCTTAACCTATATTAAATGTTATCTCACATTTTAAAACATACTTCTTTAAAACACTGAAATGGAACTTACTAAATTGAGTCTGTTAAAGCTTTTGCTGTGGGATAAGCCATCATATCCTCAAGTAGAACAGAGATAGAAGCCTAATCAGGCTGCCTCTTTGACTCACATGGTCAATTGCCAGACCCTCTGAAGTCTTCTGCTAAAGAACCTCTTAAATCCATCCCCTTTTCTGCGGGATTTCTTCACTGTCCTTACTCAAGTGTTTTGTCTTTCTTACAACCAATACTACCATCACCTGGTCAACGATTTCTATTCAAATTTCTTTTTCTTCCACTCCATTTGACCTTGAGGCCATAATTCTCCACAATACAACTTAAACTGCAAAACAATAATGGAACATTTTGATCTATGTTTTCAAATAAACTCATTTTTAAGTGTAAATGAAATTATATCCACATAGTTTCAGCCTCTAGGACAGTGTCTGAAGGAGCAGACCATCAAATACTTTCTGTGGTGCCTAAGGGCAGAGAGGTGTTCAGTGATTTCTTCTCAAACTTCTTACACAAAGCAGATGGTCAGTTGTTTTATACCAGCCTCCTGTTAAATATCTCAAGCTCCAGTGAGTTTGCATGAGGCTTCCGTGTACCCAAAGGAACAGCGAATAGAAGGAATATTATTAGGAAAATATTTTCAATAGCTTTAAATAATGCCCATCTACATCTCTAATAATAATGATGCTATCATTTTGATTCTTTAATATGAGGTAAAAGGGAAAGAGCAGGTGGATTTCAAGTCACTTTATTTATCTCTTGTTTCTTTCTGCTCTCTTTTCCTAAACAGATGAATGGACGAAGAATTGAATAATGAACAGAGTTTGCTGGGAGCACCCATGAAGTCTATTGAATACGAAGAGATAGAGCAGAAAGATTGGCAGCCAAATCTGGAAATAATGAGGGTCTTATTTAATTTAAATTAAAGTTTTTTGTCATTATCAGAACACAGGTGTTGTTAGGATATGAAGTGCTTGACAAAGCTATCAGATGTGCTACCTACACAAAGAGGCTCTGGAGAGAACGGGACTAAATTAAAACTTAAAATCTTTGAATTTGGAAGCACCAAACCCAGATGAGAAGTAACGGACTTGTGAGGGAATATGTACATCGGGAGAGATGTACATTGATAGGGAGTGTAATAGATAGCTATTTACATTCATAGATAAAAAAATCTCAGGAAAAAAAGGGTTCTTTTTCAAATTAATTGCCCTCTTTAAATTAATTCAAATACAAATTTTTACAAAAAAAAAAAAGTCATAAGAATAGAGGACCTGAAAGGGAACTCCAACAGTCAGTAAACCTGTGAAAAGATGTGAAACCTAAGTAATCACAGTTATATGTTAGCGTCATAAGAAGATGGCATTTATATTCATCACTCCAAACAAAATTTGAAAAACCAATTCAAATTTTCAGTTTGGATGTGAAGCAATATTGCTGACCAAAATGAAAATAAATATATTGAAAAACAACTTTGGGAGAATTCACTTATAACTATAATGGAAAATTTACATCTATTCCAGAAGCCCGCAAGTGTACTGTTAGGTATATACCCTAGAGGAACTCTGCCATGTAAGTGTATGTATTGAAACATATTCCTAAATGAACTAGAATTATACGTAACGTTACATGAACAAAATGTAAAACTCAGTTAATGTTCTATGAAAGGATGGGGCGAAAAGGTATGCACATCTGATTTTCATTCGCATGGATTTTAAATGCATACAAAATAATACCGTGTATTCTTTATGGTTAAATCATAAAAATGTAGTAGGAATTACAGATGCCACATGTACCACAGTATTTATCACTAAAGTAATGGAAGGAATGGGATCGATCGGGTAACTGATGGATCGGTCATTTATGTCTTTAATAACATCTGATCAATCAGGTAACTAATCGATCAGTCAGTTATGTTTTTAATAACATCTCTACTTCTAAAATCTGTGGTGGATACAAGGATGTGACATATTGGAATGTCTCCTTTGTCATGCAATGTTTCCTTTTTAAAATGATAGGAGATTACTGTGTCCAGAGATCTTATGTACAAAATGAGTGATATGAGAAGACAGAGAAAACCTTGAAAAGCTGCCTTAAGGAAATGTAGAAATAGAGGTGGATAAAGAAAAATTCCATAGCTGAATAGAATGTTTATAAATTAAATCTTTCTTTCTAGTTCCTTTTAAATATTTTTTTTTCTTTCTCACTAGGTCCTCACAAATGCAAGGACTGTGAACTGCAGGAGGAATCATTCTTCTAACTTTCCATCCCTCAGGCCCTCAGCTTGTCCCTTCTGCCCTTTTCTTTCCTCTCAAGCTAATTCCCCCTCTGCTCCTACACTCGAAATTATGGAGAGCATCAGTCTCTGAGCCAAGGGAGAGTTGGAACCTTCTTGATCCTTAATCTAAGAAGGCAGAGAACAACTAAGTATTTGTTTACTAAAAAGTTAATATTTGACTAAAACAAGGAATCACATAAGACAGTGGCAAAATTAATGAAATGTGTTTTGACATTTATTAATATAACATTGCTTTATGTAACTGTTTTAATTTCAACTATATTGAAGTTGGTCTCAACTAGAAATAAATCACACCTTCTGCTTAAAATCGTTAACTAGGAAACAGAGCCAAAATTAAGATTTCGTTTTCAAATAGGATAGTTTATCCTCATTGCCAATTCTAAAATATGAACGTGTGAAAAGTAAGCTCTAACCTTTTTTTAAATAAGATCTACACTATTGTAATAAAATAAAGCATTATATTCCCCTAATTCACAAGAAGTATTATTTTCAAAATTGCTTGACACTGTCAAACTCTGATTAGAACAATTATTGATTTGTAATTTAAATCAAAGGTAAATTAATAAACAAATAATGATACATACATTTATGAAGGCCCACCTTAATTTCTTTACTCTTGAAGGAGATATAATCAATCCAATTGTGAAAGTAACATCAGCAACCTATGCAAAAAAGTAAATATCTTGAACTCAAAACAAAAAGAGCAATCTAGGAGAAAGATGCTAGTGGCTTTCTTGCTTAGTCATGATTAATGGAAAACAGGTTACCACCAGGGTTTGAAATTCTAAGATAAAATCAAGTAATCAAAATGGAATTAGAAAGGCAGAACTCAAAAAGTGAGTGGTAATATATGGAATGAATAAGGTCAAAATTACATTTATTAAGCAATTTTCACAAACATCAGAAGTCAAAATTAGGGATTAAAAAGAGATTTTAGATTTACGGTCTGTAAAAATGTGATTCACTCTTAACAGCAGAGACCAAGCACCTCAATGGAGAATTTTTAAGTAAACTAGAAAGGCAGATTTTGAGTTAAAAGGACAGGACATTGGGCTGTTTAATGCCTGATTAATAGAAACGTTTCAGTGTCTGCCCTCTGAGTTGCAAGTTCATTTTTGCCTACTTAGCCCACTTGTTTTACTAAGAATAGTGACCTTGGAGAATCAGCATGTCTGTATGACAGCAGAGTGCAGCTGGCACACCAGTTTTCTAGTCAAAGCACTGCTTCTCACAAGCAAAGACAGATTGACAAAATTGAGTACGATCAGAAATCAGCACAAATAACAATGCAGGTACAAGAGGTGCTAGTCTGAAAAAACAAGAATATGAAAACTCATTTTGGGATGCACTCATCTTTCTTTTTTCTGATAAAAATCAGTTGAGTGGTGTGTTTATATGATTGTGAGCAAGATTTACTTGCTTTGGGAAAAATGGGAAAAACATCTCTGCAGTCCCAATTTTAATGGAGTAAGTAATACAAACTAGAACTTTAGCCTATGTTTTCGTTTTATGAATGTCTATTATTATAACCAATTCTTTCATTTTGAGAGCTGAGTTTGGGGAAAACTGTGTTCTCCATGTTACAAGAAAGAGAAATTTTCTTTAGCTTTATGTAAATGTCCATGGCCTTGTAATAAAAAAAGATGCTTATAATTGCAAGATTGTGTTCTTTTTTGAGCAAATGTTTGTAATGAGTTAAAACAAAGGGAACTACAGAGATTGAAGGGCATGTTCTTTATTTTGCAGTGGAGAAAAGAATTTTTTTTTTGTACCTCTAGAATGCAACTAGAGGTACATTCAGAACAGCCTCAAATGTATAAATGTTGAAATGTTTCTGAAGTAAATTGTTTCTGGAGAATTAAATAGTGAAACCAAATTGCAATGTCCTGTAGTGTGTGATAGTATATTTGTGGGGAAGAGGAAGGGTCTCTAAAATGTGAATGTTTTCAATGACAATGTTTGTGAGAAGAGGACATGTTGAGACAGAAAGTTAGGAAGAAATAATCCCCAGGTTAATGTAGGATTTCTCAAACTCTGTTCTATTCACATATTGAAAGTGGCCCTATATTTTGAAGAATATTTATCAGTATCCATTGCTTCTACCCACTAGATACTAGCAGCTCTTTCTTCCAAATTATGACAGTCAAAAATGTCTTCAAACCTTGCTAACTGTCTCCTGAGGACAAAAATTGAGCTTATTGAGAACCAGTGGGAAAGAGACATAAAAAAATAATTTTCTCAGCTGGGCACAGTGGCTCATGCCTGTAGTCCTGACACTCTGAGAGGCCAGGATGGATGGATTGCTTGAGCTTAGGAGTTGGAGACCCACCTGAGCAAGAGAGAGATGCCAGTTCTAAAAAAAAAAAAAAAAATCCAGGTGTTATGGCAGGCACCTGTAGTCCCAGCTACTTGGGAGGCAAGAGAATTGCTTGAAGCAAGAGTTTGAGGTTGTTGTGAGCTATGATTACACAGCAGTCTACCTAGGGTCATAAAGTGAGACTCTGTCTCAAAAAATAATTAAATAAATAAATAATCATTTTCTGTCTCCAGGCCTTATAGCCTCGGGGCATGGACGGGTAGACAAAAATCCTTCCACAAGGAAATCAACCTGTGGATACATGCAAGTATATGGGAGTTTTGGAGAAATGATTAATTTAACAATGAGAATCATATGGAGTGTATACTTTCATTTATATGAAATTTGAAATATGAAAAACTCATAATACTGGAAGGAAAAATCAGACAATGATTTCCTCTGGGGGTAAGAATTGACCTGAAAGGAAAACAAGGAGGCTTGCTGAGTTGGTAATGTCTCATATCTGACTGGAGGTTAGGGTTATTTTAATCAAATAATATAGTTACTTAAATGTATGTGCAAAAGAAGTAAGCAAGGCATGAGCAAGTATTGATTCTAACAACTGTATACATAGTGAAGAATTTTGCAAGACATGTGCAGATATATAAATAAGACGCTACAAAATAAATGATATGATAAACATGTGAATAGATGAATAATTGTGTTATAAACCAAGTATTTTATAATATAACAGCAGAATCTAGCTCTAATGGGGCTAGTTCATCAACTCGTAGCTGGATGTCCTTAAATACAACACTTAATTCCTTTGACTTTCAGCTTCCTGAACTATTACATAGAGACAATTTTTTCAAAGAATTATTGTGAGAATAGGAGGTGAGATGCAAGTGTACTCAGCACATAATTAAGCAATCAGTATACTTTAATTCAAGCTAAATCTAATTTTCTTTTAGAAAGAGCATTTAATTTTGCTTCCTGGCTTTGAGCTTAGAATGATTACTTTTAGTATTCTGATTACATGATTATTTTGTTTAGAGATATGAAAAAGGACTTTTTTTTTATTTGTGAGACCGA
This sequence comes from Galagoides demidoff, assembly GCA_963574575.1. Classification (NCBI taxonomy): domain Eukaryota; kingdom Metazoa; phylum Chordata; class Mammalia; order Primates; family Galagidae; genus Galagoides; species Galagoides demidoff. The sequence continues at coordinate 24,261 of CAUYQV010100524.1, read as the reverse complement.
GTCTCACCTTGTCACCCCCAGTAGAGTGGCATGGCATCAAAGACCAAGGCAACCTCAAACTCTTAGGCTCAAGTGGTTCTCTTGCATCAGCTTCCCAGGGCTTCTTGCTCAGGCTGATCTTGAACTCATTAGTTCAAGCAAACCACCCAACTCAGATCCCAGAGTACTAGTGTTACAGGTGAGAGCCGCCATGTCTGCACAGGACTATGTATTTTTCTAATAATTTTCTGCCTCCATTTAAAAAATCAAGGCAACAATCCCATTAGATAATTAATTATTATTTCCTCCTCTTTTATTTTCCCTTACTGTTTCTAATCCTCTTTCCTTTCACCAAGGAAGTTCATTTCCATGCATGCTTTTCTATTAGGGAATCTTCTATCACAAGTTGTCTTTGGAATTATACTTAGCATGCTAGAAGAGTATATAAACAGTGCTTCATTAACACGGGTAGTTTAAAAAGTGACTTAAATGTTACTTCTCAAAAGTCTATCAGTGTAGAAATAATAATATTTTCTCCTAGTGTGAAAGTGACAGGGTGTGGTATCCTAAAGAAAGTAAGGGCCCGATTATCAGAGGACTACCTTTTGTTTTAATTATAGGGACCCACAGATGCCTAATAAAGTGTCTCATGTAAAATATGATACAAAAATATCCTATCAGAAACAGGTATTAAAAAGTAATGAAAACAATTAGAGCTAATCTTTACAAAATATATGAGTTGTCTAGAGAAAGTTTTTTAAAAGTAAAGTACATAAACAACATCTACCTTGAAAATGTTAACATCATACTGATTCCCTTTCTGCTAAGTCCTTATGAGACGTATCATATTTGTAATATAAACAATAGGATTGGAGACAGTAGGGAAGTAAGCAAGTTAATTTTAAAGTTCACATAAAAAATAAAGAAGCAAGGGATAAAATATATTCAAAAAAAATGGTAGTAAGAAGACATTGCCACCATGTACTAAATTACAAATTTATGATAATATTTTTATAGGGTACATGAATACTCAAAATATCAGAAAAAAGAAAGTCTGTAAATAGTCTCAAGTGTATTAAAAAGTAAAATATATTTGAAACTATAACATTAATATCAGGAAAGTACACAAAATTCAATAAAATTGGGGGTAAACAGAAATACGGAAGACAAAGAAAGCTCACCCACATGACAGACTTAACTAAAAAAAATCAGAATGAAGAAAATATTTCAAGGTGAAAAACATCTTTAAAATTTTAAAAATTGAGATCTTTTCTCTATGTTTGCAATGTATACAAGACTCAGTCTACATACTGAGTCTACAAATTCAAAAACCATCAATTGCTGAAAGTCAATATTTCATAAATTAAAAGCGTTTTATAACATAAAGCCTTGCAAAATAAAAATAAAAACAAAGCCATGAGGAAAAATTATTTGGATCTCATAGGAAAAAGGACTATTACCCTTACATAAATCTTTATCCAAGGTAACTCAGAGAAGAATATATAAACCTTTCAATAGAAAAATGCCCAAATTCAGTCAACAGATATTTTTCAGACAAGAATATATGGTCTTAAACATTTAACTTTTTATTTTATCTCAGATAAAGAAATCTAAATTAAGATTTTAGCATTTGTTTGTTCATTTAAAGTGAACAGAGTGATTTCTTTTTCAGTTCCTGGTTCCGTAAGCAAAGATAATTGTATACTCTGTGTCTAACTATATATTACATATCACCATGTTTTTGAATCATATAAATTAAATACTGCCTTTTCCTGTGTCTTATTTCCATTTCTTATTACAGTTTTAATACCCGTATACTAATGTCAGCCTAGAAACAAGTGAACAATATGTTTTTTTCATTCTTTCATTTGCTCTTCCTATTTGTAGTGAGATGTTCTTTCTCAACCGTTTGACTTTCTTTAATAGAATGTTAAAAATGAGGATTCCAGCAGGGCCTTGAAAAGGTCTTATTTTGTTACTCTGCTTCTTTGTGACTGAAAACATTCCAAGGATAGGTAACAAAAAGGATGAGAGATACATGAATAGAGCCAAGTCTATCCTAGACCAGCCAAATAGTATAAGTTCTCTTTCATAAAATACAGTAATTAAAATAACAATCATAGAACTTCCATACTTATTTTTTAAAGTTGTTTTAACAGATTATTTAGGTATAATTTATGTATACTTAACTACATATCGTTAATATGTATAATTTACATTTTAGGTAAAATTCTGTGAATTATATAATTATAATTTTTAAAGTATAATTCTTCATGTACATGTATACCTATCTTTATTTTTCTTGCTTTTAAGGATTGTTGAGCTTCCTAAATGTGTTAGTTTATAGTTTTATTTATTTTATTATGTTTTGAATACTATTAACAATATATTTTTCAAATTTCAGATTATTATAGGGGTACATGTGTTTTGGTTACTTAGTTTGTTTTTGTATCTTTTAAGTCAAAGTCACAGGTATGCCTTTCACCCAGAAAGTGTGCAGGATACTTGTGCAATGTACTCGTTGGGTGAGAATGTACCCTTCCTTTTCTCTCTCTGCCCCACTTGAATTTCACTGAGATTTGCTTCCCTAGGAGTACATTGGTATTGATCAGCCAGCTTTAATTTAATATTGAGTACACATTTCCCATTCTTATGATAGTTCGCTTAGAAAAATTGTCTCTGATTCCATCCAGGTTTTTATGATAGATACTAGGTCACCACCATTTTTTATGTCTGGTGGTATTCCCTGGTATTCCCAAGGGTGATTGGTATAAGTATACCACATTTTTTATCCATTCACATACTGATGGGCACCTGGGCTGTTTCCATGTCCTTGGGATTATTAATTGTGCTGCTAGAAACATTCTAGTGCAAGTGTCTTTGTTATAAAACGTTTTCCCCTTTTGGGTAAATACCTAGTAGAGGGATTGCAGGATCAAATGGTAGATCTACCTTCAGTTCTTAGAGGGATCTCCATACTAGTTTCCATAGACGTTGAAGTAGTTTGTAATCCTACCAACAGTGTTTTAAGTATTCCTTTCTCTTCATATCCATTCAACATCTGTTGCTTTGGGACTTTATGACATGAGCCACTCTAACTGAGGTTAGAGGGTATCTCAATGTGGCTTGATTTGCATTTTCCTCATGATTGGAGATGTTGGTCATTGTTTCCTGTGTTTATTGGCCATTAGTTTATCTTCTTTAGAAAAAAAAGTTTCTGTTGGCTCTGCACCTGTAGCTCTTTCAGTGGCTAGGGCACCAGCCACATACACAGGAGCTGGTGGGTTTGAATCCAGCCTGGGTCTGCCAAACAACAATGACAACTACAACCAAAAAATACTTGGCCACTGTGGTGGCTCCTGTAGTCCCAGCTGCTTGGGACGCTGAGGCAAGAGAATCACTTAAACTCAAGAGTTTGAGGTTGATGTGAGCTGTGACACCACAGCACTCTACCCAGGACAACATAGTGAAACTCTCATCAAAAAAGAAAGAAAGAAAGAAAGAAACAAAGAAAGACAGAAAGAAACAAACAAAGAAAGAAAGAAACAAAGAAAGAAAGAAAGACAGAAAGAAAGAAAGAAAGAAAGAAAGAAAGAAAGAAAGAAAGAAAGAAAGAAAGACAGAAAGTCTCTTGCCCAACTTTTAATGGAGTTTAATCTTTTCTTATGGATTTTCCTGAGTTCTCCATAGATTCTGGTTATTACTCATTTATCAGATGGGTAGCATGCAAATATCTTATCCCATTGTGTAGGTAATCTATTTGCTTTGTTGACTGTGTTCTTGTCTGTGCAAAAAGTTTGTAACTTGATCAGGTTGCATTTATTTATTTTTGTTGTTGTTATTGCATTTGAGGTCTTCTTCATAAATTCTTTCCCTAGGTTGATATTTCTAAGAGTCTTTCCAATGCTTTCTTCTAGAATACTTATTGTTTCAAGCCTTAGGTTTAAGTCTTTTATCCATTTGTGGGTTAATTTTTGTGAGTGGTAAGAAGAATGGGTCCTGCTGCAGTCTTTTACATGTGGTTATTTAATTCTCCAGGCATCATTTATTTAATAGGGATTCTTTTCCAAAGTTTGCTTCAACATATGCAAATCTATTAAGGCAATTCACCACATAAAGATAAATTTAAAAAGACCATCTGGTTTTCTCAATAGACTCAGAAAAACCATTTGACAAAATACAATGCCCTTTTTTGATAAGAACACTTAAGAAAATTGGCATAGATAGAATTTTCCTCAAAATGATAGAAGGCATCTATGACAAATCCACAGCCAATGTCATATTGAATAGAGAAAAAGTGAAAGCATTCCTGCTTAGAACTGGAACCAGACAAAGATGCCCACTTTTGCCAACACTATTCAGAAAAGTGCTGAAGTCCTAGCCAGAACAGTCAGACAAGTGAAGAAAATCACTCTTTGCTCATGATTTTATACCTAGAAAATTCCAAAGACTCAATCAACAGATTTCTGGAATTGATAAATCATTACAGCAACATCTCAGGTTAAAAAATCAATGTATACAAATCAGTAGCATTCATATATACTAAAAAAAATCAAGCTGAGAATCAAATTAAAAACAATACCCTTCACAGTAGCATCAAAGAAAATAAAATACTCAGGAATACATCTAACAAAGGAGATTAAGAGGCTCTACAGGGAGAATTTCAAAATGCTGAGTAAAGAAATTACAGAGGACATAAAGAGATGGAAAAACATACAATGTTAAAGGATTTATAGAACAAAATTTATTAAAATGTTTATACTAATAAAAGTGGTTTACAGATTCAATGCAATTCACATTAAAAAACTTGTGTCATATTTTACAGATCTTGGAAAATATAGTTCTATGCTTTGTATGTAATCAGAAAAGATCTTGAATAGCTAGTACAATCCTAAGAAATGTGAACAAGTCTGGAAGCATCACTTTAACAAACTAAAGGATATACTACGTGGCTATAACTATCAAAACAGCATGGTACTGGCATAAAAATAGAGACATAGACCTTTGGATCTGAACAGAGCATTGAGACATGAAATCATCCTCATATTGATATCTGATCTATAGTTTTATTTAAAAAATTATTGAGATGCATGTTTTTGCCTTTTCAATTGAGGAAAAATGTGAAAATGATGCATTATAGAACAGTGAAGAGTTACTTTAGTACACTCTATTAAGAAGAATTTAGCATTAACTTTCAACATTAAGAATGCATATATTGGGCGGCACCTATAGCTCAGTGGGCAGGGCATTGGGCACATACACCAAGGTTGGCAGGTTCAAACCCAGCCTGGGCCAACTAAAGCAACAATGACAATTGCAACGACAGCAATAAAAAATAGCTGGGCATTGTGGTGGGTGCCTATAGTCCCAGCTACTTGGGAAGCTGAGGCAAGAGAATCATTTAAGCCCAAAAGTTTGAGGTTGCTGTGAGCTGTGACAACACAGCACTCTATTAGGGGTGACAGCTTGAGAATCTGTCAAAAAAGAAAGAAAAAAAGAATGCATATATTATTTAAAACATAAATTAAATCTTGGAATATCCAATTGACATATGATCTATAGTTTTATTTTAGAAACTAGGGAGATTCATGTTTTTGCCTATCAAATTGAGGGCGAAACATGAAAATGTTACACTATGGGACAGTGGAGAGATACTTTAGTAAACTCTATTAAGAAGAATTTAGCAATAACTTTCAAAATTAAGAATGCTTATACTCTTTGAAACATAAATTAAATTCTAAAATTTGGTATTTATAACATGGGTATACCAAACTGTATATATACAATTAAATGCACATATGATATTTATCGCAGTATTTTTTAAGCTATGCAGTCTATTGTAAGCATTCCTTTAATTATCACATTTCAAAATCACTAATAAAAGTTGATTAAAGTAGAATGATGCTGATCAAACATTGGGGAGTGGGAAGATTGGGGAGATTTTAGTCAAAGGATATCAAATGTCAGGAAGAACAATTTCAAGAGATATTTTTTTTTGTATGCCATGGTAATAATAGTTTATAACAATATGGTATATATTTGAATATTGCTATAAGAGATTTTAGGTATTTCTACTGTAACATTTTTTATTATAAATTAGAATAAATAAGCATATGTCAGATAAATATGTTATACTATATCCATAAATTGGAACACCAAGAAGCTACCAATTTTTTTTTCCTTTTATTAAGTCATATACACACAGATTATGAATACATTTATGCTTTTGTGGGGTAGAATGTGTTGATGTTTTTTGTATAATTTGGAATGATTACATCAAACTAATTAATATAGCTTTCACCTCATTTACATGGAATACTATGCAGCCTTAAAAAAGATGGAGTCTTTACCTCTTTTATGTTTACATGAATAGAGCTGGAACATATTCTTCTTTGTAAATTATCTTTTAAAAATTGATAACTTTACATATGCATACACTTCTAAAACTATGCCCATAATATTATAAGTGGGAAAATAATGCAGAACAGGATAAAATTTATACTATCATCTGTGTAAATGCTTTTGTTGATAGTGATCTGTCAGCGCCTGGGACTGGCCAGGTCTCGCCCAAGGCTTAGGTAGGTTCCGGACACAGACCGCTAAGCTACCTTACTCAGGGACAAGCAAGGTAGCTCTCTTAGGTGTCTGAGGGCTATCTACTTTAGCTAGAGAGAGAGAGAGTCTTAGAGAGAGTAAAGCAGTCTCCTTAGACAGATAGATCTTAGTCTTTAGCAGAGCTTGGTAATCTTCAGCAGAGAGACACCGTGCTGGTGTTCTTCAGGCAGAAGAAGAGACAGAGTAGAGTAAGCGATTCCGTGATAGAATCCTCATGCTTTTTGACTTCCTTCTCCTTCAGCCTAATATAAGGCTGAGCTCTACAGGTGTAGAGACTGCCATTCACCAATGCTCTCATCTCGCGAGCTCTCTCATGCTTGTTAGAACTAAATCCCTCTCCATGCCCTTTTCACCAAGGTGTTCCATTATTGAGCTATACGGGTACTTCTTACAATTCTCACTCCTCCTAGCCATAGGCTATAGGGGCTGCTACAGTGCTCCTCTGTGTGACCACTTGGGTAACATCAAATACAAAATGCTCCCAAGAATGGTTTCCTTGGGTTGTAGGTTGCTGACTTGGGGTGTCATGGATCCTCATCCTGACGTGTTAACTAGAATTTCTCTGGAGGGATATATAAAAAGCAATATCAGAGATTGCCTAATGCCTATTCAAAAATCAAACAAAAATAAATGTAAAAAATTAATAATCAAGTTGTGGTATGCAGAGTAACTTTAGTTAAGAAAACTTCATTCGGCTTTAGAAAGACAGTCTAGACTGACTATTAAATTCCATTTAGTTGGCCCTGTTCCACACTGCAATGCCTTTTTTTCCCACTCCTGGAACACAAGCACGTTGCTTGGGTACTATTTCTGAAAATAAAGTGCCACTTAGAACTACAATGTCACTCCAGGGGTCATCATATTAGAGAAGAAATATTTCCTTCAAGTTTCATGACTGATTGTTTATTGTAATTGTAGTTTAATTTTATGAAAACATGGTAGAATTGCTAGTGACCTCTGCTTGGGTCTTTCTTCAGATGTGATTCCTTTTACTTTACTGCCGACCTAAGGATACAGATTCTTTTGTGAAAACATGATATATTTCCTCAAAAAATGCTCTGAAATTTGTCTGCAGTCTAATTTTTGGTACAAAAATGAACTGTTAATAATTTTGAAGCAAACACCACACAAGATATAACCGAAGGTTAATAGCCTGCTCTATTATCTGTTGACATCTTAGCTTTTAAAATTTGGGTATTTTTTGTGATTGACAATAAAACTATTTTTCTTTCCCCATTACTCCTTGATATTTGTTACTTTAGCTTTCTTAACAGCAAACTCTGCATCGCCAGGAGAGAAGGAGAGGTCCAGTAACTTACAATCAACCTTCTCACTGAAGACTTGTTACCAAGGCGTGCTGTCCTACAGCATCTGTGCAGGAGCCCTCAGCAGGGATCAGTTCAAAAAGAGCCCTAGGAAGCAACTCAATATTTGTCACACGTGATATTTCCATTTAGGAAATAATGTTTTGGGGACATAAGAATAAAGTTCTAGAACATGATGCCAAGGAAGCAGAGTCCGACTGTATCCCACAAATAAAAAAGCAATAATAGAAAAATAGAAATTTGAGGTACATTTAAATAAATTGAACTTCTACTCTTTCACTTATACCCATGCTACGGGCTAGGCACAAATTGAGACCAACTCCACCATATAGCACAGGTTTCTTTTCTACTTTGTTTCTTTTTGCCCTGTCCCCACATAGAGTCACACAGCAAGAAACAGGAAATGAGACCCATTATACTGCCAAGAAGCTACATATTCCTTGTAGGAATAAAATATCACCAGCTAACATAAACAATCAAGAAATATGAATAATGTATCAGGACCCTGGGCAACTGAATTTTAATCAAGGTTGTCACTAAATAACTATGTGAATATTAATATATAGTTCACCTCTCTGAGCTTCAGATAGATCAAAACAACTACAGAGTGTTCTTTGAGTTGGTGCATCTAAGACCACAGTCAGAGGGGTGAGAATGTGCCTAAAAAAGTAGAAAAAAGAAAAATATGAATTCTAAACCTCCCATTCAGGGGCAACTAGGCAATTACACTTCCCCTTCTTTTTTTGTGATTGAAACAATGGTAGTTTTTGTTCCCTTAAAAAAATTCAAACATCAAACAAATTTCTAAGTCCCAGTGAACACCACATTCTATGCAGGTACTAAGATTGCCAAGCATGGGTCCTAACGAGAGAGAATATGACCCGGTAAATCCCCCCCTTGGAGTGTGGATAAATAGGTAGCTACACAGAAATATTTAGCAAAAGCAAAAAAAAGGTGAATGCACACATTTATTATATAAGATTTTTATACAAGAAGAACATTATGGTAACAAAATCACTTTTTTTTACTAACTGAAAGGATTTTTTTTTTGTTCATGTCTAATTTTATCTTCATTATTTCAAATACAATTTGAGTTTAAGATGCACCTATTTTCTTAGACATCCATAGGCATGCAAACTTTAAAATATATCATTTTTGTTTGACACTCATTATTTATGTGAACCTCAAAGTACTAGAGATTTTTTATTTCAAAAATTAAGTAACTACAGTGGAACCTTCCTAGTTGACTACCTCCCTACCTTAAACTGATTTTTCAGTTGACTTAATTTTCATAGACCAAGCATGCCCCACGTATGTATCAGGACAGTAGGCCTTTTTCCTTTTGTTGATCACTTCCATATATTAAACAATTTGTTAAAGTTTCTTGTTGATCATCTTACAGTGGTCCTACTGTTTATAATTAAGAAGACCACCTATTTTTTATAACTTTTATTTCCTTTACCAATCACTAAAACATATGTGGTTCTCATGCAAATCCCCCCAAATTGTTAAGGACTATTAGGTATAATACATTTGTTTTTGTTTTAAGATCTTTTTGTTCTGCATAAACTGAATTATAAATAGTGGTAATCAAGTAAACAAGAGAATACAGACTCAGGAAAAACTCTAAACAGGTTTTGGGTCCAGCTGGTATTCCTAAATTTTTTATGATACAGCATAATAGAGAGTCATCTGAATGCATACTCAGGTTAAAAACAAGTGTGAAGGCCTTGAATTAATTTTTCTAGCAAATAACAATTTGCAAGACCTTCACCAAATAACACAGGCTCTAGACAACAAGAGTGATTACAAATTTCAAAGTATTACATGTGCCAGTTAACTCTGGCACTTTTTGTTTTCTACTAAAGAAATAGGCATTTCAAAATTGCTATTCACGTTCAATCATACTTATTTAATAAGTAGTCAGGTTCTTTATTGAAGATCAAACAATGATTAAGCAATATGTGTATGATACAATTATTTTAAATTGCACAGAAACTTTATGTATACCCTGTATATTTAACAGAAAAAAATGGTGAATTTTCATCTAGATGATGGTAGAAGCATTATAAACTATTATTCTATTGGGACTTATAGTATAACTTCAACATTTTACTGAGAACCTAATACATGCCAGTATCAGCTGAAGTAATTTATACATATTATTTCTCTAACAATCAAAATAACCATATGATTCAGGAATTTTAATATCTACATACACAAAGTATTTTATGTTCCAAACATCAAGTCAGACATTTTCCAGTAAGAAACACTGCATAGACTATTCTTTTTATTCAGGGACCAAGAATATACAAATGTCATAAATAGATCTATAGGCAGATGTATGTTTTACTATTTAGACAATTCTTAATGATAAATGCAATTTGAGATTTTAAGCTTATAAAGCATTTTCACAGTCTTGATTTCCCGGAATGATTACAAATGGAAAGCAGTGCAGCACCATTATATCCGTTTTTATCATCCCCAGGCTTGCAACAGGAATATGCATTTTTATATGAAGAACCTGGGAATCGGGAATTGATGACACGCTCAAATTTACACTATGGGTAGCAGATATTTCTCTAGCAGGTCCTGCAAGTCCAGTTCCAGTATTTATTCCACCACCACACCTCTACAAATTACGGTAGCGATCTCCCCATTTCAGCTGAGCCTTACTGAGATACTCTAGGGAAATGATTCATATATCCATTGTCTCTTAAAATGTTTTTTACCCCCCCCCTTTTTTTTGTATTATTCTTTTGGTTGAGATGTTATCCAAGAACAAATGAAAGCTGTCCTGAAAAACAGAACAAAGATTTGCTACTCTACTAAAGGCTGCTGCATCTGTCAGAAAAATAAAGTGAACATCTTAATTAAAAATGGCTAAGTAAAACACGTTTAAAGGATGGGAGTATATGAACTAGTAAAAAAAATTCAGCCATTTCTCTCGTTTGTAATCACTGTCAGTAATTCAACCTGAGTCAAATTTCTCAATGTCACTGTGCCATATCATTATTATATTTATTATACTGTTTTAGCACAGACTAAATATATTTAAAAACATTTCTTGAACATGCCGATATCAAAAATGCATTTTGTTAAAAAATTTAGAAACTTAGAAATTATTTGCACCTAATTTTTAAAAATAGTCAAACATTAAAATGCATATACATTTGGAGTATTTTTATAGCAGTGAATTTGAATTAAAGTATTTTTATTGTTTTCAAATAGTAAAACAACTTTAGCATGTTATGATACATGCACTTAAATATAAATACATTTTATGGATATTGTAGATCTTATTAATCCCTTTTAGTTTGAGTTCACAGAATTACTAGCTTTAAAAAAGGCTGTGTTACAGTTATTAATTTTAGTGATCCTGGTCACTGACTCAGAGTAAAAAGTCAATGATCCATTGGAATATATTTTAGACAGATTTTATTTCCATATTCAGCCAATATATTCATTTCTAAAAACTTTACTATACATATACCAACATATATATTTTAAGTGCCAAAATAAATCACACAAAACTTTGTCACTGATAAAAATATCCTCTTGGGTGAGAGGCTGCCAGGGTCTTATATCTTACTCCACCACCACAACTGTCAGGCGTTTAACTGCGTCCTCCGTGTGCCTAAGCTTATCTTTTCTTATCCATAATTGAAGATTATAGTAGATTATTCCAAATATGATTTTGTGATTCTGAAAAACAGTTTTTTATGGAGGGCCATGTAGGAGGTGAATTTACATTTACAACCCACTAAGGTGAGGTTCACTTCCATAAAGCAACCCCCGACTTTGAGCACTTTACCATCTACTAATCTAGTTGCTCATTTACCCTGTTCTTTATGGTACAATGTCTGGCCTATAATATATTTTTTAATATAAGAAAATTAAACAAATTGGAAAAGAAAGGAACTGTTACATTGTTTCTATTTAAAGATGATACGATTATATATATATGTATTATATATATGTATTTATTATATATATGTATTTTATATACATATATATAATTTGCTTATATATATATATATATATATATATATATACCATAAAAACATAGGGTAAATGAGTCTTTTTTCATACTACAGCTTCATTACAGAATTTTCCTAAGGCAACACTAAACAAATTAACAAAGTGCCTACTCATTTTATACACTGGATAGATATGCAGACATTTAATCTTTATTTTTCTGGCAATCATTAAAATTTTTCTATGATTAAAAAATATTGTTCTAAGAATACCTGGTAATGAATAATTAAAAATTATCATAACTGTTCAGTAAATACAACATAATCACTAAATATATTTGCAAGATAAAACCCAGATAAGTGATATTTATTTGCCATTTTTATGAAATCCTCTTCTGTACCTTACTGAGGGAATTTACCTAATTTAACTCTTATGCTACCAGTGTGTAATTTTAAAATACATTTTTATTTCAAGTAATTTTGTATTTTTTAATTTACATAATTAGTATTTACTTAAAATTAGAGGTTTTGATATACCTTTTATCATTTCAATCAGAATTTTTAGGTATTTCATCAGTTGAGACAAAATCAATAAAAGTATTGTCTGATATTTAGACAATAAAAAAGATATTAAAGAAACTTAATAATACCATAGAAATTTTATAGAATGCCTATTTTAAATTTATCGTGTTAGAAATAACATATGGCTGGCAGTTCAAAATTATTTTCCAATTTTCTCTAAAATACATATGTGAATGTTTTAGAAGCAAATAGTTCTAAAAATCAAGCCTTATTTTCATCACCTTCAAAATCTGAAGGATTTTGATAGAGTTGTAGGCAATGAAAAGTTAGGTAAATTCATGAGCTATGTAGGTTTCATTGAGTAAGACGTAGCAGATGGCAAGAAGACCCTTTGTCCTTCCCATTTTATGTAGTTTATTATTAGGTATAAATTGTGAGTTACAGTTATTCAGAAATGTAACATCTTTATCAATCAGAAAACAATATACTCCCTTTATTCTTTCCAATATTTCTCCAAAAAAAAAAAAAAAAAAAGAAGAATCGAGGAGTCTGCTCCATGTAAGTAAGTTCCACAATGAGTTGTGAACAGTAGAGATGGGAAGAAAACAGCTAAGAAGCCACCTAGTAATAGCACTTACGAAGGGTACTTCACACCAACAGATCAAGACGGGGCATACGCCTGTCTCTTCAGCCCATCGGAGGTCCAGGGTAGAGGGAAGGAGATGATTCCTTCTCACTCTACAACCTCCATGTTACAACAGGTTTTCTATACTACGAGACATGTGCCAAGATCTGGGAATATTGATCAGATGAACGTCAAAAGATTCTTTATTACATTCAAGATTATAAAAGGTAAGAAGTGAATTCCTCCTTCCTGTAAACACTAAGCAAAAAAGCTAGACAAACTGAAAATTCACTTTTCTTTTACCCATCAAAAAACTGAGGTCTCAGCCAGGTGCTTATGCCTGTAATCCTAGCACACTGAGAGGCTAACGCAAGACGATCACTAGAGCTCAGGAGTTCAACAACAGCCTGAAGAAAGCAAGACCCTGTTTCTACTTAAAATAGAAAAATTATCTGGGTATGATGGTGGGCACCTGCAGTCCCAGGTTCTCAGAAGACTGAGGCAGAAGCCTTGCTTGAGCCAAGGTATTTGCTGTGAGCCAGGCTGAGGTCATGGAACTCTAGCCTGGCTGAAAACAAAAATAAAAACAAAACACCCCCAAAAATGAGGTCTCAAGAAAAACAACTATCCTAAAATTAAGGAGAGAAAAGAACTTGGTCTAGGAAATAATTGTTCAAGGCTAAGTGTAAGTTCATAAGAGAATTATAGAAGCCTGAAAGACCAAAGATATAGGGGAAATGTGTAGCACTGGCCGGTTCTTATCCATGAACTCATCAAGCATTCATGAAAACAGTCTTGAGTTCTGAACTTACACTCATCCTGATACTGGCCTGAGGATGGGAGAGAGTAGCAATTGATAGAAGGTATAAAATTAGCCCAGATTCCTCTCCTTTAAGAAACAAAATGCTTTATAATAACAAAAACCAGACACAGATTCCTATAGGCAAATATCTCTCATTAATATACATAGAAATATCATCCACAAAATATAGCACATATATAAAATATACAGAAATACATTAAAAATGTATCACCATGAAGCAGCTCCAACCTTCGGAAGTCAATTAAATAATCATAATAAGACACCAAAGAGGAAAAACGATAATTTCCTCACAGATGTAGAGTGAAATTCATCACCTGCTCATCATCATGGCAAAGAAAACCATACAAACACACATTAAGATGCTGAATGTTTTTTTCTTTCATCTGGTACAAGATAAGTATCTATCCTCTTAACATTTTTATTCAACACCATACTGGACATCTCAGCCAAAGCCGTAGGCCAAAAATAAATAAAAAGAAAGAAAAAAATATGCATATCCAAATTCATCAAATAGTATACATTATATATGTAGTTTTTAATATCAATTATACCATAACAAAGCTTTTGAAAAATAAAGGAAGTGTCTAGGCCACAGGGGGTGGCTCACGCCTGTAATTCCAGCACTTTGAGAGGCTAAAGAGAAAGGATTAAGTTCAGACGTTCCAGGTTACAATCAGCTATTAGGGAAAGGATATACTCCAGCCTACATAAAAGAGCAAGACCACTACTTTAAATAAATAAATATATTAAAAAAAAGAATAACTAGAAAATAAATTAATAGAATTAAAAATAAGAACATAAGATTAATTATGTAAAATTATCTGACAACTTTATGTAATTTTATACAGAGTGGGTGGCCGTAAAGCTCACATGTAATTTTAAATTGCACACAAACTTAAAATCTTTATAGCCACCCTGAATATATATACATGTGTGTATTTATGTTTGTTTATTAACTTATTTATTTTGAGACAAATTCTCACTTTGTTGCCCAGGCTAAAGTGCTATGGCATCAGCTTAGCTTACAGCAACCTCAAACTCCTGAGTTCCAGCGAGCCTCCTCCCTCAGCCTCTAAGTAGCTGGGACTACAGCCTGCCAATAATGCCTGCCTAATTTTTCTGTTTTTAATAGAGACAGGGTCTCTCTCTTGCTGATATCAAACTCTAGAGCTAAAGTGACCCACCTGCCTCAGTCATCCAGAGTGCTAGGATTACAAGCTTGAGCCACCATGTCTGGCCTATATTTTTTAATATAAAAAAGGTAAACAAATTGGAAAAAGAAAGGAACCTTTACGCTATCTCTATTTGAAGATGATATGATTGTATATATAGAAAATTATCAAAAACTATAACACACCCACTTAAATCTATTTAGTGATCTTAGAAAGTTTGCAAAGAACAATATCAATATGCAAATAGAATTCCACGTATGAGGAATAGACATGGAATTTGAAATTGAAGACAATACCGAACTATACTAGAGCATTTAAAAAGTGAAATTCTTAGGTGCATATCTAAGGCATTATTTGCAGAATCTTTACATTGAAAATCATCCAACATCACACATAATCCTCTCTGGCTATATCTTAACTGTACTCACTTGTTTGTGCCTTTTGGCACTCCAGACTAGCACTTTCTGCTTTTAAATACACAAAATAGGCACAGTTGTTTATTTTACTTACATTCATATAACCCCTACTACTTCTTTAGATTGGCATTTAATCAGTCTGTTTATACTGGGAATTATTTCTGAACTGAAGTCCAATCTAAAGCTATAACCCAAAGTTTTTGTTTTAAATTTCACCTATTCATCCAGGGCCTCAAACTGCAGGCTATTGTGCCTCTTTTACTTCTCCCCTCAAATATCAGAGACCAAGGAAACAGTAGGTTTTGCAGAAGTCTGTTCACAATTTGGGTTATCAGATTGAAAGTAGAAATATTGGTAAAAAAGAAAAAAAAACTTTAGGCAAGTAGAGCCTGAGACAGTGCCTCAAGTTTCCTGTTGCCCCGCAGAGCCAGAGACGAACATATGAGAAATTGCGAGGCTCCCAGGGGGTGAGAAGGAAAGTCATTGACATGGATACCAGAGAGGATGCAAGAGCTGAAGACATCTGTCCTAGGGGGTGACACTGACCTTATTCTCAAGAGCCAAGACCAGACAGGGCAGTAATAGCTTATGATAAGATGCTCTCTTGGTATCAAAATCAGTTGTAGACCATAACTTCCTCCGATGCCCTAACATGCACGCCTTTGAAAACTAGACACTGCACTGGAAAAACAGAACAAAGAAGGAAAAAGTCACAAGTGACTACAACAGAAATACTCACAAAAGCACCAAGGTATCTGAGTTTGCCCGGAGTAATTGATTTTTCCCCCTTGGGTGAAATGACGACTCAACATATCAGCTCATTTAAAATACCAAAAATATTACTGCATTTTTTTACACCTGCATTCTTATGCTTACGAAAACTAATTGATGTTCTCAAAGTCATATCTATGTCAAAAAAGCTCCATATTCTTGAAATTTTAAAGTACTTGCCAATGTAGAGAACCTGGTCAGAAACAAGAGAATACAGTAGTTTGTCATAGAGATAGATCCATTTGAATTTGAGAGCATAAACTAGGAAATCAATGTGACATTAGTATTAAACTTCATTTTAGTATGAATAAAATAATTAAATGAAGACTTTCACAATGAAATCTTTTTTTCCTAGATTGGTTGAAGCAAACACTGACAGAAGGCTACTTTATACATACAGTATGTATACTTTTTCTATATGTAACTATCTCTGCAGTCTATGACACAAAGATGCATATATGTAGGGCCACACCTCCGTTGCTTTCGTTGCTTTCCCTGATTACTGTTCTGCACACAGAGGGTGAAAGGAAAGCCTCGTAGAAAGGAGTCCTCATTCAGACATCCTTGTGTACCTGGACGCACCATGTGTGCACTGGCTTTGCACAGAGGAGACCCGTTCAAAGGCTGCCCTGCTGGGGCATGAGGGGAAATCAAAGACGTTCCTTCTTTTTCAGAGGTTCCAGGGAGGTGAGGATAATTCTATGTCAGGGAAAAACCCTTCTAGTTTTCTCTTCTTTCTTGGGGTAGAAGGAGCAATTACAACATGTTCCCTTTAGGCTCTGGGGAGATGTTTTATTATTGTTGTTATTGCTTTAGTGTTGCTGTTGCTGTAAATTTCTCTATACAGAGTACATATTCTCTGGAATGAGCAATGTGGGAAAATGTTCAAATCCCATGAATTTGTCGATTTCTTCCAGGGACTAGGATGGGAAATCTTTCTACTTTGGAGACCCAGTGTGAGCATGTCCATTCGGCCAAAAGTCGGGCCCTATTTCCCCAATCAGCATTAACAGCAATAAAGCCATCTGTCCACACCCTATATTATCCCTCTGAGTTGTTCCAAATATGAGAAAGAAAGAAACGTGTTTCTTTTATTATCTTTTAAAACTCCAGCACAAACCTAGCCTATTGTGCATTCTTACAATAACCTGTATTTTTGTACATGTATAGTTTCAAGCTATGTCTAGCTGTGTGATAGTTAAAATGAACATTTACAGCTCAGTCTGAGGCCAGTATTTTACATGGACTTGGGGATTTGACAAACACAGTTCATTTCAGCTCAGAGCCCACCAATAGGAAAAACAATCAAATATTATCAGTTACAGGGCACTCACAACAGATAATCAATCCCAGCGTGGCCCCGACTCAGACATGTTAGGGGGCCCTGTAGGGAAGCAAACAGATCGCACAGAGAAGAAAATAACCTGCAATTTAAGACCAGGTGGAAAAAGAGACAGCACTAGATACAGCTGTGCGTTTTAAACTTTCTCTGCCACATTTCTTTGGCCTTTAGTCTGTTTTACCTCATTAGCCTAAACCGCATGGCATTTCCAACCACTATAGCTGCTCATGAGCAATCCTGCACCTGAGCTGCCCTGACTCCAGTTCCTGTGCTCCTGCACCTACCTGGGTTTCTTATCTCTGATGATCAGAAATGTGGGTTTCACATTTCTGACTCCGTGGCGGGACCCTGACAGCAGCATCAGTTAACTCTTTCCTCTTTTCCTTTTGGACAATGTTCTGATTCTCCACATTTGGCACAAAATGTCTTAGGACATTTCAGAGGAGAAATTTTGATGTGGTCAAGAGTCATTGCCGTGACAAAACTGAGGGCGCTCCTTTCACCATCTACCTTCTACGAAGAATCCTTTTTAATATTTCTGTGATTGCCATGCAACTTCCTTTTTCCTTTTATAGGAATCTTTATCAATTGCCTCGTGTTAAAACAGACACGTGTGTGGTGTGATATTTCTCATTTTCTATCTCTACTGCCCGGTCACTTCTTTGTCTACTTCCTCTCTCTTGTTTCTTAGTGGACCCTTCAGGCCTCTCGTGTGGACCAAAGTTTCCTGGTGCACAGCTCACTCTACCCAAGGCATGTGCTCCACAGAGAAGAGAGTAACAGCAACAAAACTAAACACAATTTTAAAATATCCCTTTAAAAACTGAAGATGCTATTAATATTGTCAGAAGTTATTAGCTCTGCTACTTAAATGTTTGCAATGATTTCATCCCCAAGACAAGTTAAAATTATGTCCTTTCCTGCTTCCCTGTATCTGTAGCCTGTGCCGTAAGCCGTCAGTTCACTTCTTTCCCCTATTGCTGCAATTATTATCCACAAGAGAGAAAGTGTATACTAATTCCCATGCTACCTTTAATGAACTACAAAGAAATTAATAATTCGCCCCTAATCAGAGCCTACCTGTGAGTTTTTCTTTCACCTTTACTTTGAGTCTTCATGAGGCTTAGCAGTTTTTTATGATTTGAGAATGGACACTGTCCTGAGCTCAGAATGGTGGTGTACTCTTATACTGAGGCAGTGCCTGTGAATAAAGCTTATAGACATTTAATTCTCCATCCAATGAAAATTGGTCATACCAAAAAATAAAAAGAAAAGGGAAATTGCTCCTACCAGACGGTTATTTATCCTTCATACAAAGAGAGTCCTATTAAGTCACTTGTCCTCAGTCATGTTAAAATGCCTGAGCCTATTTCAATATTAATTTGGTTTCCATCTATCAGGACTACAAAGGATTTCTCTTTATTTGCTTTTTAGGGTATATATGTATATATATATCTTTTTATCCACAAGTGTCACTTTCTTTTCTATATTGCTTTTTCTATTTTTTAAAATGTCTGCAGTTTTTTTATTCTATCTCCTTATTACCTGTAGAATGACAACCATTGTGGAAAGAAGTACATGATTCTTGTGCTCAAAAAAATTACCACAATCAAATTTTGCATTGATTTGGTCTGATATCCCTGGCTGAAAAGAGAGAAAAGAGAAAGGAGGGGTGGGGAAGGAAAGATAGAGGGAGAGAGAGAAAGTAGAGCAAATATATACAGCTATATTCCTGAAAGGGTCGCCCTTTTGACAAGTTGATTGCTTGATCTTGATTGGATGTCTGTATGTAATTAGAGGAACAAAATAAAGACCTCATCTCTCATCTCCTAAACAATTAAAGGGCAGGGGAAAGAAAGGGAGAGGGAAGCAAGACTATTTTACTGACCCGCATTCTTTCTCTCTTTAGTCAAAGTTTGACCCAAGGGTATTAATTTACTTGCCCTTCTTTTCTTGGGTCTTTCACACATACCTGCTAAGGGCAATAGAGAAGAGCTGGAATCAGAGCACAGGAGCACCAATGGCAAGTGAGAGAGACAATGCCTTATTATTATGCTGTGTCTACAAGCAACAGGAAATATTATCTTTTTTAGGCAAAGTTCCCTAGAATAGTGTCTGAGGTAGAGATTCTTGTGCAGGAGATTGATTAAAGAATTAATCTTCAGAACAAACCTCTCAGTTACGGAATAGAGCAAGATATGAAAAAAGAAATACTTGAAAAGTGATGGAGTCAGTCTTGGTCTGTCCCATAAGCATCACACAGTTGCTCCTTTACCTTTGAGGAAAGGAAATTAGACTTTCCCCTTCATTTATCAGCTCATCTTTGGCAGTAGACTGTCCTGAGAGGGGCCAGGTGTAGGGGTAAAATCTCACAAGTGAAGTGGTCCCTGTCAACTGAGCAAAATAATCAGGAGGAGCCTTTAGCAGCCAGTACTCATAGCATTTGGGGGATAAGTGTATTAATACAGGAAAATGCACCTGTAGAGAGAAAGGGGGCGGGGGATGGAGAGATAGAGGGAGAGATAGCAAAGATAGGTGTATTAATACAGGAAAATGCACCTAAGAGCAGGTATTCCCAGGGGTCCTTCTCTTGTTCTGTCACACAGAGCACAAACTGTGACTAAGCATCTCTTTTTAGAAGGGTCGCTATAGTGTAGCCCAGAAAGCTGGTAAGTGGATGGGCATCCACTACGTAAGCCCTAAACTGAATCCACATCAGATCATTTTTCTCTAAGATTTCTTAATGCCGTTCATATCATTAAAACACATCTGTAACCTTATGCTGGAGAAAATGACAACAGATGTTTCCTGCAAATACATTTAATGAATGCAATCATATTAGGAGAGAAAACCCATTAGTTACTATAAAAAAATACAAAGAAGTAATTTGCAGAGTGGTATTAGCACTTCCTAAATAGACCATTTGAGAGTGGAAACAAGGTAAATATATTGACTGGCCTAAGGCACTACAGTGAATGTAGTTTATGGTTTTGTGTCTCTTAGAAAAATGCAACATAGTCTTATAGAAAATGATTTTCTCAGTGGTTCCCTCTCTCTCTGTTCCTTTTTTAATGCCTCTGATCAATGCTCTCAACTACTCCACATGTTCCCTCCTCTCACGTCCTAGTACCTTACACAGGTATGCTACTTCCTTTCTGTTGTTTCGCCACAAATCATCTCACATCCTCATTATTTCAGCTTCTCTTTCTTTCCTTCAGAATAATCTCTTCATGAGTCTTTCTGCCTGAACCCAAACCTAACCATACTTTCCCTAAAAATGGTTCAACCAGTTTAAATTGTATTCAGCCACCACATTAGTAGGTATCTATGTACATGTATGTTCATTTATTTATTGCCACATATACAGAAGGTGCCCCCAAATATGTATGCAGAGTTTAAGGAAAAAATTGTATTAAAATTCTAATATTCCATATATACCAATAACAGTTGTTACCCTGCATATTGTATCTTGTATCTCTTATAATTGTAGAAGTACTCAAGTCAGTTTGACTTCGGCAATTATAAGAGATATAAGATACAAAATAACAAATGTTATTGGTACATAGTATTATAATTTTAATACAGTTTTTCCTTTCTTAAAGTCAATATACATATTTTTGGCACCTTGGGCAGTTATGTAAAGGAAAGTGAAGATGAGAGACCAGTACAATAGCCCTAACACCACACCGGTTATGATTGTTTGGCCTGCAATTGAATATTGCTATTTTTCTAATGTTACGAATTTTATTTCAGAGATTTTTTTCTATGAAAAATATATTTGCACCCGAATATTATGTTCCTGACGCTAAAAAACACATAGTGCATTTTAAAAATCACTGCTATTAACTTAGATTTAGCGCTCAGGTAAATTTCTGTATGTAAATCAGACAAGACCATTAAAAGTAAAATTTCTCTTTTAGTCAAGACAGGAGGACGTTTCATAGTGTGGGGTAAGTTTAGATTCCTATCCTCCCACAGCAATTAGAAGATATAGGCACTGTCTGCCTTGATAATTACATTTCAAAGGGATGCCCCCAGGCTCTTGACAAAGACACTCTGTTGATGCAAAAAGCTTTTTAAGAGATTTGCATCTCAAAGGGTCAGGGAAAGAATTTACAAGTTTTCTAAAGTAAATGCTCTAAGACAGGGAGGTTGGAGGCTCAGAGGTGGGAAGAAGTTTCTCAAATGTTTCCTCAAGCTGAAGGGAATATTAAAATCTTCTTCTTCAGAATTCACCCTTTTGTTGGTATTTCTACTCAAATATCACATCATCTCTGATGCTTTCTTTATTGCTTTATGTTAAATGCCACCTTCCTCCACCCCAGTTATCCCCTGTACCCATTGCCTTGCTTTATTTTCCTCCCTGGCAGTTATCACCATTTGAAGCTTGATATACTGGAGAACCTTCTAGTTGACCACCTCCTTAAGGTGACCTAATTTTCAAAGAGCAGACATGCACCCTGTGTGCATCTCAGGAGAGTAGGCCTAGTTCCCCATGCTGACCACCTCCACATGTTGACCAGCTTCTTACACCTCTTGGGTGGTCAACTTACAGAGGTGCTTCTGTAGTTGCTTTGTGTCTGTTGTTTACGGCCCCATAATGCAGCATAACCAACAGCAAACTTTAGTCCCATACAACTGTAGGAATGAATACATTGCTCCTGAGGACTGGTTAGGCAGTTCCGGACTGATGTCTGCTGTCAAGTTGACTCTCAGCTGATAAAACCCTTTGTTCACTTGGCTCTCTTCCTTCATTCGGCTAATCTGGGCATTTTCTGACAGTGTTAAGTATGGGAGATGTATAAGAAGATAGAAGGAAAAATATAGCAGGCTTCTGGAGACTTAGGCTGAGAAAGAGTAGACCCTTACTTCTCCCGAGGCAGATTATTTTTCATGGGACATACACACTGCCTTAATTAGGGGGAAACACCAAAATCACCAGAACACTTGGAAGAGGTGGATTCTGTGTCATTACACAAGTCACTTACAACTCCTCTGTGTTGCCTGGTCTTCCCAGTTCTCAAGTATAAACTTCATGAAGACAAAATTAACTTTGTCTATTTTATTTATTCCTATTTCCTCAGCTTCAAAAACTGTGTTTGACAAACTTTTAAACTAGATAAAAACATTTTTTCCAGAAAACACAAATATTCCTGCCTTCATATCTTTCTTTACCAGAAGTACAACTTGTTTTGTTTATGTATCCTGAGTATAGAATTGTTTCTCTAATAGTTTTAATTACACTTTCAACTGTACTAACTATATGCGCTCTGCATAATTTGGAACCATTTTATATTAATATTTATACATGAAAATAATTTTATAATCCTTTTAGAAAGATGTTTTCTCAAATTATTATTTATGACAAGGCTTAAATATGTTCAGCTTTTCTATATCGTATATAAAAAAAAAGGTGCCAAAGTATATAAACTTAAATTTGTGTTTAAAAATTGATGTTTTAGTATTTTAATTTCAAATGACTTAGGCATGTTATCATTGTTTTCTTTAACTTACCATAACCTAACTTTAAGATTTTGGTGGGGTTTTTTTTCTTTTTTTGATTCAAAGTCTCACTCTGTTGCCCCAGCTATGGTGCAATGGCATCATCATAGTTTGCAACCTCAAAATTCCGAGATGAAACAATCCTCCTACTTCAGCCTCTTGAGTTTTTTTCTCTTTTTTTTAGATTACTTTACTATTAATTTCTTCCTACAACTGAGTTTTTTTGATAAAGGTTTTAAACATGTTTAATAAACTTTTAAGTTTATTTGATAAACTTTTAAATAAACTTTTTTAAAGTTTATTTTATATTCTTAGAAGTGGGAGAATATGTGAGAGTATTTAAAGAGCTGAACCCAGCTACTTACCGCTATATGATTTTTGACAAGCCAATTAAAAACATTAAATGGGGAAAAGATTCCCTATTCAACAAATGGTGCTGAATGAACTGGCTAGCGACATGACATGCAGAAAACTGAAATTGGACCCACACCTGTCACCACTAACTAAGATAGATTATCACTGGATTAAAGACTTAAACTTAAGACATGAAACTATAAAAACATTAGAAGAAAGTGTAGGGAAAACTCTTGAAGAAATAGGCCTGGGTGAAAATTTTATGAGGAGGACCCCTCGGGCAATTGAAGCAACATCAAACATATACTACTGGGACCTCCTCAAATTAAAAAGCTTCTGTACAGCCAAGAACACAGTAAGAAAAGTAAGTAGACAACCCTCAGAATGGGAAAAGATATTTGCTGGTTATGCTTCCGACAAAGGCCTTATAACCAGAATCCACAGAGAACTCAAGCGTAGAACCAAGAAGAGAACAAGTGATCCCATGGCAGGGTAGGCAAGAGACTTAAAGAGAAACTTCTCTGAAGAAGACAGAAGCATGGCCTACAGACATATGAAAAAATGCTCACCACCCTTAATCATCAGAGAAATGCAAATCAAAACGACTCTGAGATATCATCTAACGCCAGTTAGATCAGCCCGTATCACAAAATCCCAAAATCACAGATGCTGGCAGGGTTGTGGAGAAAATGAACACTACTACACTGCTGGTGGGAATGCAAACTAATACATCCCTTTTGGAAAACCATATGGAGAACACTCAGAGATCTAAATATAGATCTACCATTTGATCCTGTAATTCCTCTGTTAGGTATATATCAAGAAGACCATAAATCAC
>CAUYQV010100523.1:0-17736 GCA_963574575.1 Galagoides demidoff | reverse complement strand
CCATGGCATCACAGCTCACAGCAACCTCCAACTCCTGGGCTCAAGCGAGTCTCCTGCCTCCGCCTCCCAAGTAGCTGGGACCACAGGCGCCCGCCACAACGCCCGGCCATTTTTTTGGTTGCAGCCATCATTGTTGTTTGGTGGGCCCGGGCTGGGGACTCGAACCCGCCACCTTAGGTGTACGTGGCTGGCGCGTTAGCCGATTGAGCCACAGGTGCCGAACCCTGACTGTCTCTTTGATGCTTGCCACTGTACTGTATTTTCTCATGCCTGAGATTACAGTAAAAGCCTGTGAGGATTGTTGGGAGGGGCCACACCCTTGTCACTCCCTGTGGAGGACTTGCTGGTGTTGGCCTCTTGGGGTCTCTCAGTTTAAAACAAAATGGATTGAAAAAGTATTATTCTTTTATATCGGGTCTCATCAACATTGCCTACTGTGAACAAGACTGCAATAAGCATCAGAGTGCAGACATCTCTTTGAACTATTATTATGATAGTTCTATTATTTCTTTATTTTTAAAATTTTTTTAGAGATGGTGTCTCACTCTATCACCCAGGCTGGAGTGCAGTGACACAATCATAGTTCACAGCAGTCTTCAACTCCTGAGCTCAAGCGATCTTCCTGTCTCAGCCTCCAGAGTAGCTTGGCCTAGAGGTGTGCATGACCATGCTTAGCTAATTTTTAATTTTTTTAAAAAGATGGGGTCTTGCTGTGTTGCCCAGGCTTGTCTAAAACTCCTGGGCACAAACAATCCTGCTGCCTAGCCTCCCAAAGTGCTGGGATTATAGCCATGTGTCACCATGCCTGGCCTATTTTTAATTTTCGAGGAAACTCCATACTGTTTTCCATAATAGTTATGTTAATTTACATTCCCAGGAAAGTGTACAAGGGTTCCTGTTTCTCCACATCCTCAGCAGCATTCATTTTTTATCTTTTTGATAATAGCCATTCTAACTGGGGTGAGGAAATATCTCCTTGTGGTTTCATTTTCAATTTCCCTGATGATTAGGGATGTTGAGCATTTTTTCATGTATCTCTTGGTTATCAGTATGTCTTCTTTTGAAAAATGTCTGTCTAGGTCTTTTGCCCATTTTATTGCCTGATCATTTGACCTTTTTGCTATTGAGTTGTTTGAGTTCCTTATATTCTGAATATAACTCCTTGTCAGATGCACCGTTTGCAGACTTCCTCTGCCGTCCAAATCTTTTTAGTTTGATATAATCCGACTTATCTATTTTTGCTTTTGAGATCTCATTTAGAAAGTGTTTGTGCCATGCAAATTCATGAAGCATTTTCCCTATGTTCTCTCCTAGTTATTTCATAGTTTCAGGTCTTACATTTACATCTTTAATTCATTTAGACTTGACTTGGTGAGAGATAGGAATCTAGCTAGTTTCATTGTTCTATATGTGAGTATTTAGTTTTCCCAGTACCACTTATTGAAGAGATAATTCTTTCCTCAATGTGTGTTCTGGGCACCCTTTTCAAAAATCAGTTGGCTGGACGTGCATTGATTCATTTCTGGGTTCTGTATTCTGTTCCATTGGTCTGTGGATATATTTTTATGCTAGTATTATGCTTTTTTGATTACTGTGGTTTTGCGGTACCTTTTGAAGTCAGGTTGTATGATATCTCCAGTTTTGTTCTCTTTGCTCGAGATTGCTTTGACTATCCAGGGTCTATTGCATTTCCTTATGAATTTTCTATTTCTGTGAAGAATATCTTTGGCACTTTGATAGGGATTGCACTTAACTTGTAGATTACATTGTTGTGGACATTTTAGCAATATTTATTCTTCCAAACCATGAATGTGGGATATCTTTTCATTTATTTGTGTCCACTTCAATTCCTAGCATCATTTTATAGTTTGAATTGTACAACGATTTCACCTCCTTGGTTAAGTTTATTCCTAGATATTTATTTTTAGTGGCTATTGTAAATGAGGTTGCTTTATTGATTTATTTCTCAGGGAGTCCACTATTGGCATATAGAAATGCTATTAATTTTGTGTGTCAATTTTCTATCAGGCAACTTTACTAAATTCATTGATCCAGCAGTTGTCAACCTGTGGGTCGCAACCCACAGGAACTGTATTAGAGGGCCACAGCTTTAGGAAGGTTGAGAACCACTGGTTTAAACAGTGTTTTCAGTGGAGTCTTTAGAGTTTTCTATGCATTTGATTATGTTATCTGCAAATGAGGACAATCTGGCTTCCTTTCCCCCCCAATTCAGATGGCTTTCATTTATTTCTCTTGCCTAATTGCTCTGGCTAGAACTTCCAGTAGGGTATTGAATAAAAGTGGTAAACATGGGCATCCTTGTGTTGTTCCAAGTCTTAGAGGGAAAGCTTTTAAATTTCCCCATTCGATATGATGTTAGATGGGGGCTTGTCATTATGGCCATCATTGTTTTGTAGTATATTCCTTCTATAACCAATTTGTTGAGAGTTTAATCATGTTGGCTTTTATTTTATCATGAAGAGATGTTGACTTTTATTGAATGCCTTTTTAGCATCTACTGAGGTTATCATATGGCTTTTGTCCTTGATTCTGTTAATGTGATGTATTGCATTGATTGATTTGCATATGTTGAACTGTTCTCGCATCCCTGGGATGATCCCCACTTGACTGTGGTGAATGACCTTGGTATTGTGTTGTTGAATTTGGTTTGCTAGTATCTTGCTGAGGATTTCTGCATCTATATTCATCAGAGATATTGGCTCCTAGCTGTCTTTTTTGTATGTGTCCTTGTCTAGTTTTGGTATCAGGGTGAGACTCATCATAGACTCTTTCTAAGGCCTTCTAACTATTATCTATTCCTCTGGCTTTACTTCTCCCTTTTCCAATCGCAGCTCTGCACTATGGTTCAGTATGTCCATGAAAAGCCACATTAATCTTTCTTGCTTAATACCCTACAGTGGTTCCTCCTAGTGCCCCCAGTAATCTTGGGATTCTTGAGACATGTTGGTCCTTTTGCCCCTTCTTTACTGTTGTTCCCACCTCAAATCTACAGTGCAGACATGTGAGTATTCTGGGGCTCCAGGAACAAATACGTGATTCCACTTTAAGCTTCAGTGACTTTGCTCATGCTCCTTCTCTGCCTGTTGCCTCCATGTTGTACTTCTCCAGAATATTTTCTGTGAGACCTAGCTCAGGGTGTTCTCAGCAAAAACTTCATTGTGTTATCATTAGCACTGTTATCACCCTGACACTGTTCTGCCTATTCCACAGATTCTCTTTCCCTCTGACATTTCACATTATTGTTTAGTTCAAGACAGAGCATAGCTTAATAGTTAAGCGCTTTGATTCTAAAGCCAGACTGCTGGGTGCACATCCCAGCTCTGCCAGTTATTAGCTGTATGACTTTGGTTACTAAGCCTGTGTCCTGTACCCTTCTATTCCTATTGTAAAATGAGAGAAATAACTATACTTACTAGGATGTCTATGAGAGTTAAATGAGATAATATGTGTATATGTGAATTCCTTAAAACAGTAGCTGCCACATAGTAAGTGCAAAAGTAATGATTGCTATATCTTAGCTCTTATCGGTATAACTTTATTATATTTATTTAGTGTATACTTCCCCCCTTAGGATGAGAGTTTTGCAGCATGTAGTTCTATCATCTTGCATGCCCAAGTGCCTTGTACTGTGCCTGACATATAACAGGTGCTCAGGAACAGATGTAGGTGGAATGAATGAATAAATCCACACAGACAGACAATCTGGAAGCTCAGGAAACAAAGAGACTCCTCCACCCCTCAGTTATGTAACGTAGTTATCGTATCTCTGACACGTCTTCTTCTTTACTTTTTTTAAAAAATCTCCCCCTTTTCGTGATTACTAGCTAAAACATGGGACGGATGTTTGCTGCCCATTTGCAAGAGAGTTTGGGTCCAACATCCACACTCTGTGGCCTGACTTGTTCTGTTTTACTTCCCCTTCCCATTGCCAAAATGAATATCCATTGATGGAATTTCTAGTATTCATCACATGCAGCCACCAGATGGATCTGAATAGTTCCTCTAGCAACCAATTTGCATGAGGACTCTGTTTCCAAAACGCCTTCCCATTATAGCTTCCACTCGCCTTCCATGCTCTCTACCATCTTCCTCTCTTTTCCAAAGGCCGCACCTCTGATTTTGGAAATCATGGATCAGTTTGGTAAAACTGAGCTGCACAGAGTGAAAGCAAGGACCGTCTGTGGTTGCCAAATCATGACTTGCTCATATATTTTGACTTCTACCGTGTAACCTAACAAAATGTATTTCCTTATAGTCTTCTTTCTCAGAGTCCCCAGGGTACTGTTGCAGGACTGACATTTCCCGCGACTCTTCCCAAGCCTTCTTTAGGTGAGGTTGCCTGGTGGGCACAGTTCTGGAGCCAAGATCCTCTTGTTAAGGTTGTAATGCTTGTTTAGGCCTCATGTTAGGTTTCATGAACTTAAATGAAGAGTAAGTAACAAATTCATAGAGGAAATTGGGTTAGCATGTGATTAACATCCTGGCTGATGCAGACGGGTGTACCGATGATGGAAACATGTGCTTGTATCATGATGAAATGCAGATTAGAGGCCCTGGAGCCAACCCAAGGAAATCTGCCCAAAATTGTTTCATCTCTGTCAGTTTTAATCTGATGGAAAGAGAGCAAGCTTCAATGCAGTGAGAAAAATGTGAACGCCTGATACAAATCCAGTGGCACTCTGCCTTCCATTGAGATGTGATTAAAATACTCGCCTTTCATTGCAGTCCAAGGTGTATTGAACTACAGCAGAGAGGGCCTGAATTCAAATCCCATGGCAGCCACTAACTTAGGGTATGAAATCCCTGAGGGCTTCGTTTCTGCTTCTGTAAAATGACTGTCCGGGGTTAGACTACTGGTTTTCAGTACTTTTTTTCCCCTTTCACAATACAAATGAGAAACGATATCACACACTCCTGTGAGCAGCCCTGGGGTTGTGCACAATTACCCGCATACCGGTGATAGCTTGATCCTTTTCCTCCTGTCCAAGGAAGCATAACAGAAAGCATGTGAATGAGATCGACATTTTAAGATAACCTGGAACCCTGTTCTCATTTATTTTAAAAATTTACAAAAGCTAATAATGTTGGGTGCATCATTATGAATTTTTTAAGAGAGATTTTCTGCACAGTTCTCCAAAGGTGTGCCGCAAAACTGGAGTCAATCCTCTCTAGACTAAATTATCTTAATAGTCCTTTGTGATGCTCGTGCTCCAAAGCTCTGTGAGTAAATCAAGGCGCCCGCAGAAAAATCCAAGGCATTGAGTCTTTATTTGGAACAAAATAATGAGGAATCCATTTTTGTAGGTAGCCCTCATGCTGGGGGACATCCCTATTTCCCCTTCTGGAATTGCTGTGTCAATAGTAGCTTCTTGACTCTTGTGTTGATGTGCTAAACTAAAGCAGAACTGTGTTTGTAAAGGGAGGTAAGGATATCAACATTGCCACTTGAAAATAAGACAAAATTATTTTTAAAAATTTAACATATATAGTATTTGACTAAGGACAGTAGTGAATCATGTTTGGAAATGTCTCACTGTGAAAATTTATTTGCACAAAAGAGCAACGTACATACAGGGTGTCCTAACGTTGCCCCTGAAGTTGCCATAAATAGGGACAATGGGAGACCACAGCCATCATTTGCCTATGTACAGTGACTGTAGGGGCAACTTTAGGGACACCTGACAGTACAGTGGCTCTTAAAATCCTGAGTAGTACAAGAAATGGGCTAAGATAAAAGCCACCAAAGGGCTATTGAAGTTTAGCATAAAACTTAAGTATAAAACTGACCTATATGATGTTGTGATTTATGACAATGCAGTGGCCAGATTCCCTGAAGAGCATGATGCTATCAAATACCCGGATAACAAACCTTGAAAGCAAGATTGAGCTCCCAAGAAATAAAGGGAAACTGCAAGAGTCTTAAAACAAAGAGTGAATCCAAAACAAACCCCATCCGATTGGAATAGTGACAATAACGCTATGTGATGGGGAGAAAAATTTCCAATCCAAATAATCTGCAGACATAGGTCATACATCCACATGAGATTAAAACACTGACTCCTTAGGCTCTCTCATGATGAAATCAAGAACACCTTCTTTTTACACCCTGACTTTATATAAAAGATTATAATAAATAAAATTCGATGGCACCTGTGGCTCAGTGAGTAGGGTGCTGGCCCCATATACTGAGGGTGGCAGGTTCGAACACAGCCCTGGCCAAACTGCAACAAAAAATAGCTGGGCATTGTGATGGGCACCTGTAGTCCCAGCTACTCGGGAGGCTGAGACAGGAGAATCGCCTAAGCCCAGGAGTTGGAGGTTGCTGTGAGTTATGATGACACAGCACTCTACCGAGGGTGATAGAGTGAAACTCTGTCTCTAAAAAAATAAAAAATAAATTCACCTATTAGCATAAACATCAGTGATGTTTGTTAAGAGGCTGAGAAAGAGGATCACTTGGAGTTTGAGGTTGCTGTGAGCTATCACGCCAAGGCACTCTACCCCGGGCAACAGAGTAAAACTCTTTGTTTTTTCTTTTTTTGAGAGAGAGAGAAAGAATTAAGAATCATAGTATTGGACTGAATTGGAGATTTTAATGTATGTTGTCCCATAATATGATGCTCTAAACCCCAAACAAAATCAACCCGGAGATACCTTATAGCAGTAAATAGAAAACCTTTGGAGGTAGGAGTATATGGCATACTTCAACCTAGGCCTCACAGGATTCACATAGAGAAATAGGATGAAATCAAAACCCAGAATCACAGAAACATACAAGGAAACAAATTAACATGACTGAGAGTCATGAGGCACCAAACTGCAAGATTAAACACCCAAGAACTTCAGATGATATAAAGGTTGGCTAAGGACACACATGAAAGGATGTTTAATAATCGTAAAAGGGAATTTGAAATTTTTAAAAATCAAATAAGGAAGCATGTAAAAGAAAATCTTTGAAATTACCAGATGGAAAGATACAGCCATTAAAATAAACAAACTGCATAAATGGATTAAACAGTAGTCTAGATGTGGTTAAAAATATAACTAGTGAAATGGAATACAGAAATATCTATCTAGAGTGCCCAAAGAGAAATAAGGGAGTAAGGAATTCTTAAAAGTTAAAAAGTAAATATGCAGAATAGAACAAAAAGTTCCAACTTAGGAAGTTTGGTGAAGATGGCTAACTAGAGACATCCACCACCAGAGCATTGGAGAAAGAAGGAAAAGTGTTAGATGAAAGATAACATCTATGGTGCATCTTACAAGGGTACAGGCGAAACTTTTAAAATGTAGAATATAAGTGTCCTAACACAACAAAAAAAGTGATGTAGATCTACATGTATCAAAAGAGATAAGCTCAAAAGTATAGCACCAAATAAAAAAATCAAATTACAAAAAAAATACAGATGATTTTTGGCCTCATTCAAAATCAATCAAACTAGTTTAATGAATGAGGACTGGGCTACTCTTGTGGTTTTGATGTACAGTTTTAATTAGTTACAATAATTATAGACAAATATTATAATCATTTTAGTGTATTATTATACCTTTTCCCCTGCCACCACCCTACCAAAAAACTGGAAGTTTTATTGCATATTCATTAATATTGTTTAAAAAACATATCCAATTAAGTTACACATAACACTATGTGGGTGTGTGCATATGAGGTATATATAAAATGTAGTAATTCACACACAGTCCTAGCTATTATTATATGATAGCATTAACAACAATCCCTAGAAGACATGCTGGAGAGATGTAGGCTGTTGCAATGGCTGTCATCAAGATTTAGTCTACGCAAAATAATTCTGAAAACTTTTATTTACCTTTTTTGTGGAACAGACTTATGAGTTAGATATACATTAGAATTCCAAATTTCTCATTTAAGAGAAATTAACACAGGTAACAAAACATTTTAACTTAAGCAAGGTGATTTAAACTCAGGATTTTTTGCTTTCAAAGTTTTTGATCTCAACCATCCAGCTCAACTGCTTTATAGCTGTTCTTCACTCAGGAGTGGGTGCATTTTAAGGACATTTGAGAAAAGTAAAGAGATTCTGATTGATTGCCATCTCAATCTCATATTGCTTAGTATTACTTAAAGATAAACGATACGCTATCAAATAACACAATAATCTTAACAAGTAGCAAATATTCTCACTTCACTGCAATAAGAAAAAGATATGACAGTGATATATAAATTGGTTGTAAGGACAAAACTTATGAAACTGCAGAGTGTTCTTAGATTTCAATTTGCATGATTGACATTTCTTTCAAATGTTCCACAATTCATATAGACAGAAACAGATGGGCCATCTGTTTTCAAGTTCCTCACACTTCAGATGTATTTGTGATAGCCAAATGTAAAGGGGAAAATGGCAATTGCCAAATCTGGCTTGTCATCCATGATTGTTTCTTTCAAGGTTAAACTTTCTTGTGGATAAAGATTCAACCTCCAAAGAGCAGACAATAGCTTCTGTCCATACATCCACTTTAACTTTGGATATGCACAGATTCATGCAGGACTCTTTTTACATAATAGGATTGAGAAAGTCCATTGATTCCAGCTTCCAAAGCAGATAGAGAAAAAAATAGAGAAAATCTCTTCCATCTATTATGTCTCCAAGTCCTCAAAATGTATGATTTCAGTCTATTACAATATAGGAAGGGGAGGAGTTATGCTATAAGGAAACAAGGTACTAAGTGAAGGGGAAATTTCTGATGATACCATAAGATCTTACCAGGAAAATCACCTCTATAAGTTCTATTGCTTTTGCCCTTTAATATTTGAGAGTTGCAATGTTTAAGTTCCCTCCTGGGTTATTAAAACAAGGTTTTATTCACTATTAAATCCCTTCATGTTACAAATCTTCATCTCCTATATAATCAATTTCTTCTCAAGCAGCAAAATTTTCCTAATATTTGCTTCTCAACTGCTATGAATACTTAGGTAATTTTTTAAAGACGCTTTATGCAATACTCTTCTATATAAAGGATTTTCTTTTATCTATGGAGTTCTGCTGTCAAATCTCAAATAATCTTCTGAGAGCCTGTACTGCCCCAGCAGTGGTAAAGAAGGAACAAATGACTTGCCACCCATTGGGTCTATTAATGCCAGTGTTTCCTCATTTTCATTTCTGTTTGTGTCAAAATATTACTAACATAAAAGTTATCATTTAATCATTTTGAAGTGTATGTTTCAGTAGCATTAAGGACATACACATTGTTGTGCAACTATCACCACTACCTGTCTCCAGAACTTTTTCATCATTCCAAACTGAAACTCTGTACTCATAAAATAATAGCTCCCTGTTCCTCACCCCAGCTCCTGTGAACCATAGTTCTTCTCTCTATAGCTATCCACTTGACTATTATAGGTATCTTACTTAATGGAGTCCTACAATATTCTTGTCATGCATCTGGCTTATTTTACTTAGCATAATAGTTTTCAAGGTTCATTCATGTTACAATGTAGATCAGGCTTTCTTGTTAAGACTGGATAATAATGCATTGCATGGACATACTACAATTTGTTTATTCATTCATTTGTTGATGGAAGTAGTTTTTATTTATTTTACAATGTTTACCTTTGTGAACATTGGTGCACACATACATATGCAAGATCCTGCTTTCTTTCTTTTCTTTTCTTTTCTTTTTTTGAGACAGAGTCTCAAGCTTTTGCCCTGGGTAGAGTGCTATGGCATCACAGCTCACAGCAACCTCACACTCTTGGGCTTAAGCAATTCTCTTGCCTGAGCCTCCCAAGTAGCTGGGACTACAGGCACTCGCCACAAGACCTGGCTTTTTTTTTTTTTTTGTAGTTGTCATTGTTGTATATCAGGCCCAGGCTGGGTTTGAATCTGCCAGCCTCTGTGCATGGGGCTGGCACCCTACCCACTGAGATATGGGCACCCAAAATCCTGCTTTCCTGTTTTCAATCCTTTTGTGTGTATATCTAGAGAAGTTAAACTTTCTGATCAGACTATAATTCTGTTTGAATTTTCTGAAGAACTCATATTTCCCATAGCAGTTGAACTATTTACATCCCCAGGAACCAAACACAAGTGTTCTAATTTCTCCACATCCTCTCCAACACTTATTTTCTGTGTGTTTTACTTATTTACTTTCAGTAGAAGCCTTATTAATAGGTGGGGACCATCTTAATAGCTGTAACCATACTTTGTGGATTTGTAATGTTTTTAAATAAGGAAGTATGAATTCCCAGATTGACTCTTTTTCTAAGATTTCTTAAAAAGTCTCATTATGGATTTCATTTGTATTTCCCTAGTGATTAGTGATGTTGATTATTTCTCATGCATTTTTGGGCCACTTTTCCCCCTTTGGAGAAAAGTCTATTTAAGTTCTTTGCCATTTCTTAAATTAACTTAGTTTTTTGTTTGTTGATTTTAAGTTATAGGAGTTCCTTATTATTTTTA
Organism: Galagoides demidoff; assembly: GCA_963574575.1. NCBI lineage: Eukaryota > Metazoa > Chordata > Mammalia > Primates > Galagidae > Galagoides > Galagoides demidoff. The sequence goes on along the minus strand of CAUYQV010100523.1, from coordinate 7,279 downwards.
AATGATTTGAAACACCTTTTCTCATTCTATGGGATGCCATTTTCACTCCTGATGGACTTCTATGATGTAAGAAATGTTTTAACTTTTGATTAGTCCAGTTTCCCTTTTTTTCTTTTGTTGGCTTTGCTTTTGGTGTTGTATCCAAGAAACCACTGGCAAGTCCAATGTTATAAAGCTTAAATTATTTTTTCTTCTAAGCTTTTATAGTTTTAACTCTTATAGTTTGGTCTTTTATCTATCCATTTTGAGTTAATTGTGTATATAGTATAATGTAAGAGTCTAACTTTACTTTTTTGCATGTGGATAGCCATTTTTCCTAGCATCATTTATTGAAAATGTTGTCCTTTCCTCTTTGAATAGTCTTGGCACTCTTATCAAATATCATTTGGCCATACATGTGAGGGGTTATTTTCAGGCTCCCTATTCTATTCCATTGGTATGTATAGCTCTATCTATACTAGTATCACACTGTTTGGATTATAGTACCTTTGAGATATGATTTGCAATTAGGATGTGTGAGTCTCCCAATTTTATTCCTTTAACAAGATTGCTTTAACTTAAGGTTCATTTTAGATTCCATATGAATTTTATGACTTTTGTTATATTTCTGAAAATAAATCACTGGGGTTTTGATAGGAATGACGCTGAAACTGTAGATTACTTTTGGCTACTATTAACATTTAACTATATGATTCTCCTAATTCATGAACATAGGATATATTTTTATTTCTCCTTGTTACTGAGCCCATCCCAGGTGACAGCTTTCTAGTTGCACTGCATTTTATGGAATTTATGAAGGTCAACATGATAATTGTCTAGGTTTTTATTTTTCCACGTGACATAAAAGCTCACCATAAAAGTAGGTTCATAGTTTTTTATTACCACCATGCAAATTTTCTGTTACAAAGAAAACTACTAAGTTAATGTTGATATGAAATACTTTCTATTTAAAAGTGTTCACACCTTGATATAAATAATAAATGGCACAATTGTCTATAAGTGAAATTTAATGTAGAATCTACACAAGCTAAGATCTCTTTGTACCTATCCACACATATGAATGTCATAATACATACATAAATTTATATGCGTGTAATGACATATACATACATATGCATAAATTATATAATTTTATGGATATTTACAAAATTACATAATTTTAAAAGAATTCAAAATTTTTGTGTGAAATTGAGAAAAATTTTCAAATCCAGCTCCTTGGGTGAAGGGCCCAACTATACCTTGAATTTTACCGTAGAAACACAAACAATGTACATTTGCATCCTCATATTATTCTAAAAAAAAAAATTATTGTTTAATATTCTTAATCAGATCTAAACTCTTAGACATAGTTTCTATGGAGAATGCTTTCTTCTGATTATCAATTAATGGCCACAATGTGAGGCATTCTTCCTTCTGTGCCTTTCGAAAAATGACCTAACATTGAGCAGTATTGATTTAAATGAAGAGAAAGTTCAAATCAGACCACAGCCATATCACCACTCCTTTCCAGGAACCTGAATCAGTACATGATTATTATTTTGATAAAACCACATACAGTCATCTGGTCTGTCTGCTTGCTACATAAAGTGAAGCCTTAGATGATCTACTGAGTGGCGGGGAGAGCACTACAGGTGCTGTGTGAAGAAGGCAGGACGTAATTTAGCAATACAAACACTGCCCTATACAAATGCGACAAAAGGCAACTTCCTGTTCCTTAAGGAAGCAAGTGCAGACATAATCCATTTCATGCCTGTAAAAACCTCAGGACAATGAATTGTAACTATAAGCTTCTTCAATGCAATTAAAGATACTACAGTCAGATACTATTTTTGACAGTAAAACTAGACAGCACCTACAAGGAAAAGCTTTTACAGGCATCGAAGTATATTTTAACCAAATTCCACACTAAACGCTTATGTACTATAGCAAAAATGCTAAAGTAAAATGTTAAAAGGGCTCTATTCTAAAAAAAATTACTGTTTGTTGTGCCGTATGTGACTATGAAGTCCTCTTTTCATAGGAGATATGACTCCAGAAACATTGATAAACTATGTCAGGAAAGCATCAAGGCCTTGGGACCATCAATTTAGAATGCATTTCCCCTTTCATCCTCTGGCGTAAATTGCTGAGCAATCATCATTTTTCTTTGCCTTTTGCTTTTGGTGATATAGTTTGTGTCATGACAGGATCATAGCTCCCTGACATTAATTATGAACCACTGAGTGCTACTTTTTTACCTCATGTCCATAAGGGAAAATTCTGTGAGGAAATACGGGATAAACTGAATCTCATGAGCTCTTCTGAAAGACTTTCATTTCATTTAGGTACTTTACAAACCAGTGCTTGATTTTTTTTTTTTTTCATTTTAAAAGCTATAAAGAGGTGACTGCTCCACTCATGGCTACAGATTGTTGAAAACTTCAAAAGTAAAATAGTCATGTCGAAAAACATCAAAGATGTTTCCATTTGTGGGTACCTCAAAGTCAAGGTCAATACAGCAATCAATCTTCATCTAGCATCTAAACATTTATAAATCACACAATCTGTAAAACTCAATTGGAGAACACCAGCAAATAACCACATTAAAAATCAGTGAAGGATGATACCTGACAACAAAAGAGGATCATGGTAATATGTCCTTTTAAAGTCCTAATATATGAAACATCCTAACAGTAATTTTTTAACATATGGATAAAATACTTAAACATGAAACATTTTTTTCTTTAGAAAATTTACTTTTTTTTTTTGAGACAGAGCCCCAAGTGACCCTGGGTAGAGTGCTGTGGCATCACAGCTCACAGAAACCTCTAACTCCTGGGCTCAAGTGAATTGAGCTCAAGTCCCAGGTAGCTGAGACTATAGGCACCACCACAGCACCAGCTATTTTTTTGTTGCAGCCATCATTGTTGTTTGGCAGGCCTGGGCTGGATTCGAACCTGCCAGCTCAGGTGTATGTTGCTGGCACCTTAGTCGCTTGAGCCTCAGGTGCTGAGCTAGAAAACTTACATTTTAAATACAATAGACATGTTGAATTTCATGCCAGAAGCTCTTTGGCATAGAACTGGGCTTTTGTTAATTATTTGATTTGTTCCTTAGAGCACGCTTGATATAACTGGGGATTTTGATTCACATTTGATTCAATAATGTCTAAAATATATTTCACATACTAAAACTCTCAGTAGTTACTATCTACTCAGAGATATTTATCATGAATACATTTTAATCATTTAAAGCTAATTTGTACATGGCCAAATCATTGGCATACTTAGAAGGTAAAAAATGTATCAAACTTTTTGTCTGTTTTTGTCTTAAGAAAAAACTGACAGCCAATTAAATATTTTCTTTTTTTCAATAGATAATTGTTATTAAAAACAAGTATGCCTTGCTTAAAGATAAAATTCTGCTCAGGCATACAACTTATATGTTGTAAGTAATTTTACAAATTACATTAAGTAAATAATTTTTACAACCAAACACTTCTTATACAAAGCTCATGAAATTTAGGACTACATCTTAGAAAGGAACAGGATATCATGACATGTAGATACATAGAAAAAACTCTTAACTTAAAAAAAAGAATGTCTACTAACTTAAAAACAAACTCTAAGCAACTTAATAATCCTCTCCATGTATTTTTAAGCTAGTCCTCCCCCAATAGTCACCCAGTAGAGTGTTTTGTCTCCCTGCTCAGCATTCCTATTCTGCATGTCTTCCTTGTAGTCCTCTTTTATTTCTTCCTCTCACGTCCCAGTATCTCAGATATTTGCCGTAAGAAGCAAGCCTTCTTCAGGATTCGATAACACCACTGGTATCCCCACATTATCCTCTGGTAAAACTACATCACAGGTTGTATTTTTGCTCCCCCACCAGTAGACTGTGAGCATATTAAGGGGAGAGATGTGGTCTATTTATAGTGTTATCTATGAGAATCCAGCACAGATCATAATTCATAATCTTTACCTAGTGGTATTCAATGAACATATTTTTAAATAATGAATGAATGAGCAATTATAAAGATGAATGATAAGAAAATGAAAACTAAAAGACAACAGGTAATAATTTGTATGAAAAACACCTTTTATAAAAATGGGGACAAACAGATATCCCTTTATTTAAGAAAACACTTTAATGATTTTGGGGGGTTAATTTTGAGTAAACCTGTGAAAGGCAAATATTTCCATGGCAGAGGAAAGAGTGAGCAAGTTTTTGAGTACAAGAATTTTAATGCTAGAACTTGGAATTAGAGGAGAAAGAAAATTCTGGAAAGGCCTAGAAGATAGTAATAAACTGGCCCAGAGAAAGAATAACATATGTAAAAGGTTTACCCTGGAATAGAGTGCTTGAATTTTTGAGTGATAGCTAATATTAAGTTTTAAGCCGCTGCTCATGCTGTGCAATGTTGTAAGCGACCCCCATTACTCCAGATATTTAGTAAAACTTTGGCCTCATACAAATATTATGAATTTGTGTCAATAGAGCTGGGCAGAGATTAAGGTATCCGTAAGTGTGCAAATGTGTGATGAGTCTATGAGGGAAGCACTTGCAGATGAGACTCAGTGTGGGAATAAGAAAATGGTAAAAACTGGGTACCAGAGAAAGAGTTAAAGAGGAGAAATGATCAGCTCTAAGAGAACTCTTAAAGGCATTTTTGAGACTATCCTCAAGTAAGTGGAACTAAACTTCTAGACAATATTTTTTAATAATATAATACCAGAGTTTCCAGGAGGCTAGAAGATTTAATTACAGCAAGACTACAAATATATGCCTATATAACTACATAAAAGCTTCTAGTCCAAGAAAGTTTGAATATCCTGAAGGCTACTTAATAATCAGCAAACTATTCCCTCAAACAATCTGAGTACAAATATTTATTAAACTAATAGTGAAGTCCATAAAATGTAGAAATAAGAATAACAAACTTGACTGGTATTCTTCCCAAAGATCACTTGTCAGAATATACTGTCATAAACACTGACAATGACAGTACACAAAATCCAGTGTCATATGTAACAAAAGGAAGCCATAAATCTCATTTGAATTCAGAGAAAACACTTCCGAGAAGATGATCTTGGTATGCAAAAGAGAAGTCAGGAGTCAGAGGAACTCTAGAGTTATGGAGCTCACAAAACATTCAACAAAGCTGAATACATCAGGCAGCTGAATGATACTCACTACAAAACAGAATGGACTCTTTTCAATCATACATGGAGTAAGCTCAGAGAGAATATTACATTTCTATCTAGGAACCAAGATTCCACTTTCATGGATTCATCTTCAATCGTAATTCTTCTGTCAGCAGAAAATATGAAAGAAAATATGTCCACCTCTCCATTTTTTAGATTAACCCAGATTGGAATGGGTATAATAGAATTCATCTCAACAATATCATTAGTCTATATTTGCCTTGAACAAGTGAAAGGTAATGAATAACGTAGGCATCCCACATCATATGAATCTACATCTGAGATGCAAAAAGTTACTGTTGGATGTGATATTAAATCTGAAAATCCCCAGGGATGGATTGAAAGCCATACTGTATCTCCCACCTTAATTCAAATTCAAAAATATTATAACCTGATGTATGATAATCTAAAAGATGGCCAGCCATTTTAAAAATGTTTTACCTACTTTACAGTGACTAGAGACAATGGCATACAGCAAATGCTATGAAGCCAGTCATGTTTCATGGTACTAGATTTTGGTCTTTGGCAAAGGCCTCAAATAAATTACAAAAGAAACCCCATCAGTCCAATGGTAGATTTCTTAGCAAATATCCTGCAAGCCACAAGAGTCTGGGGTTCCATTTTTAGCCTTCTTAGACATAATAATGGACATACAAGAATTCTGTGTGCTGCAAAACTAATTCTAAAATGAAGAAACAATAAAATCTTTCCCTAATAAACACTAAGGGAATTTGTCGCTACTAGATCTGCCCTATAAGAAATACATAAAGGTACACTAAACATGGAACAGAAAAATTGATACCTATCAGGGTAAAAATACCTGAATGTTAAAACTCACAACTCATAGAACAGTAACAAAAGGGAGAAAACAAAGAAGTTGATAACAGTTAACATAATTACTAGAACAGTTCACACATGAATATTAACTTTGAATATAAACAGCTTCGGCTCGGCGCCTGTGGCTCAAGCGGCTAAGATGCCAGCCATGTACACCCAAGGTGGCAGGTTCAAATCCAGCTGGGCCCACCAAACAACAATGACGGCTACAACCAAAAATAGCCCAGCATTGTGGCAGGCGCTTGTGGTCCCAGTGACTTGGGAGACGGAGGCAGGAGAATCGCCTGAGTCCAGGAGCTAGAGGTTGCTGTGAGCTGTGATGTCAGAGCACTCTACCCAGGGCTACAGCTTGAGGCTCTGTCTCAAAAAAAAAAAAAAAAGAATATAAACAGCTTCAATGCTCCCACAGGAAAAATATAGATTGGCAAAATGGATTTTTTAAAAATCCACATAATCAAAATATAAGCTGTCTCCAATAAACCTATTCAATTCATGAAGACTCTCACAGACACAAGGTACAGAGATGGGAAAAAATAATCCATTCAAATGAAAACCAAAAGTAAGCAGGGGTAGCCATTCTTATATCAGATAAAATAGATCATAAATCAACAAGGGATAAAGGGAACAATTCAAAAAGAAGATATAACAATCCTAAATATATATACACCTAACACAGGTACATATACTAGATACATTAACCAAAGTCTATTAGATTTAAGCAAAGAAATAAAGAGCAACATCATAATAGCTAGAGAATTCAACACTCTACTGAAGAACTAGAGAGATTACTCAGGCAAAAAAAGGAAGGAAGGAAGGAAGGAAGGAAGGAGGGAAGGGGCAAAAAAAGGAAGGAAGGAAGGAGGGAAGGAAGGAGGGAAGGAAGGAAGGAAGGAAGGAAGGAAGGAAGGAAGGAAGGAAGGAAGGAAGGAAGGAAAAGAAAAGAAGGAAAGAAACACTAGACTTAAAAGGTACACCAGAACAGATGGACTTAACAGATATTTATAGAACACTGTACTCCCAAAGTGCAGAATATACATTCTTTTCATTCAGCACATGGGAGATTATCCAAGTTCATATGTTAGGCCACAAAGTAAGTCTTACAAATTTAGAAAAGTTGTGATCATACCTTGCACCTTCTCAGACCACAGTAAAACAAAACTAAAATCAATTCTGACAGAAATTCTCAAAACTGCACAAATACATAGAAATTCAACAGCCTACTGCTGCATGATCCTGGAGTCAATGAGAAAATCAAAATG
>CAUYQV010100522.1:0-16932 GCA_963574575.1 Galagoides demidoff | reverse complement strand
TTATTTTAATATAGCTATTCTAATAACTGAATGGTAACCATGACTGTTCGCACTGCTGTTAGTACGTGGGGCTTTTTCTTTATCCGCAGTATTAGCAAAGCAGGAGGTCAGTCTACTGTTAATGAAATGGAAGTTATGATGGTCTTACCTTAAAACAGGAAGAGCGTTGCAATGTAGTAAGGAGTGGGGGTTCTGTACAACATGCCTTAGGGGCGCAGCTCTGCTATGATGTGTCTGTGCTAATCAGACTCAGGGTTGGGAGGGACCAGAGATGAATTTTCTGTGAAACTTTGTTCAGTTAATGCTAGTAAAAAGAGAATAGCTCCTGTAAGAAATACCTCTCTAAGAGTAGAATCAGAATGTTTTAAAACTATAACTGAGAAAATGACATGAAGGCTGTGTTGATCAGTTTGATGGGAGTATTTCAGATTGCATGCGAAAACCCCATACTGTACCCTAGAAGTGCATTAATGTACATAGTTACCATTCAATAAAATTAAAAACAAAAAAAAGAATATTCTGGGGACGTCTACTTCTGGCAACACAGGAATCTGCGCTAACATAGACTATGCCTGTAACACAGTCCTGGGATGTTGGATACATTTAAAGCTAAAAAGCAAAAGATACAGCTAAAAAAGAAATACATTCCCTGGTGTCAGAAAGAATGGATAATCCTAAATCAGAGATACAATTTATTCATTTGATGCTTTGGCTGTCTAGATTTTTTTTTTTTTTTGTGACAGAATCTTACTCTGTCCCCTGGGCTAAAGGCCTGTGATGTCATCTTAACTCACAGCAACCTCAAACTCTTGGGTTCAAGAGATCCTTCCGCCTCAGCCTCCTGAGTAACTGCAACTACAGGCATGTGCCATGATGCCCAGCTAAGTTTTCTATTTTTTGGTACAGATGGGGTCTTACTCTTGCTGAGGCTGGTGAGGAACTCCTGACCATCAACCAATCCACTCTCCTCAGTTCCCCTGGAGTGCTGGGATTACAAGTGTGAACTACTGCACCCGGCCTGTCTAGAGCGTTGGGATTGACTTTAGACCCCAATTTCTGGGTCCTAGAGATTGAAGACTCTCTCAGGGATAGAAGACATAATCTTTGACTTACATGATAAGAATTGCATAGAGGCAATTTAGAAAATTTAGAAAAACTGATATCTTGTTCAATGGGTCACCAGAAATATACACAATTGGTCCAGTGTGACAAAAAGAAAACTTTCCCTCCCCAATGTATGAGTGTGTGTATGTTGAAAGTGGCATATGAACTTGACCCTAAGCCATGCCATAGGCTGTATTATTCCCATGATGGGAGAATGTCCAAGTTAAAACAAATTAAAACCGGCTCTAAACTAATGAAATCACTGTTGTGGCAATAACAAGTACAAACTACTTTGTGGCAACATTTCTAAGTATTTCGAAAAAGATTTTTCTCTTTTGTTTTGAAACACGTATCAATATTAGTTTATGTCATTTCTCTCTTAAACAATCCATTCAGCATCCTAAAAGTGTTTGATAATCTCATCTTCAACCTCATTTTAACTGCATTTCTTCTTATCTTATTTGGGCTGTTTTAACAAAATATTATAAACTCGGTAGCTTTTAAATACCAAAAATGTTTTCTAGAGGCTAAGAAGTTAAAAATCCAAGTGCCAGCAGATTCTGTGCCCTGCAAGGGCTGTGTCCTGATTTGTAAATGGTGCCTTCTACCCTTGTTCCATATTAGAAGGTAGAAACACTCGCTAGCTCTCAGATCTCTTTTATAGTTCACTAATCCCAGTCTTGAGGGTTCCACCCTCTTGTTCTATCACCTCCCAAAGACCATAACCTTGGAGGTTAAGATTTTAATATAGATTTTGGGAGGACACTTCCAGACAAAGAATGCTCTGAGCCATTCCTCAGCAACACACACAGATATATAAACCCACAAGTATGTGAGTATATGGAAATTGACTTCCCATTACAAATGTACTCAACAGTGAATCTTAACACAAAAATCAACTCTGAAATGATACATATGTAAGAATTTTTGAAATTATAAAAAATAGAAACCATAATGGAAGAATTGATTATGATGAAAATAATAGAAAATGAATAAACACTATTTATTCTAGAAATCAGCAACATTGTCAGTGAGATTAAAAATTCAACAGATAGGACGGCCGCAGTGCTCATGTCTGTCATCCCAGCACTCTGGGAGGCTGAGGCAGGAGGATCAATTGAGCTCAGGAGTTTAAGATCAGTCTGAACAAGAGCAAGACCTCATCTCTACTGAAAAGAGAAAAATTAACTAGACATTGTGGTGGGTGCCTATGAGTCCAGCTGCTCAAGAGGAGGATAATTTGAAGCTAGGAATTTGAGGTTGCTGTGAGTTGTGATAATGCCACAGCTCTCTAGCCTTGGCAACAGAGTGAGATTCTACTGAAAAAAGAAAAAAAAAAAGCAATAGATGATTTAAAAGTCCCAGACAACAGCAAAGATATGAAAATAAAGAGATAAAATTGAAGAAGGTGTATTTTTGACCTTTTCATTCTAAGTTCGAAAATAAGAGATTAGAGACAATAAGAGTGGGTATTTAAAGATAAAATGGCTAAGAAATCCAAGATCCATTGACGACATCAATTTTTATCTTTAAGATTAAGTTACAAGAAGGATATGTTAAAAATAAATCCCCATCCAAACAAATCAGAGTGAAGCTGCTTTTAGACAAAAAGGACAGGTTTCCTACATAAGAACAGGATGGGCTGCAACCAAGGATTCTTCATTAGCAACAAAACAGAATGGAATGCTGGAAAATGTTAAAGAAAAATAGCTCTCTACCCAGGATTCTGTATTCACCTAAAGAAATAAACAGAAAGCGCTGTTGACTCTAAGTAAAACCACACTGATAAGAGTAACTAACTTTAGATAGTTTTTAAAAATATCAGAGGGAGAGAGCAGAGCTTTGATGCATCCTAAGGCCTTTGTGTACTGTGCAGTTGAGAGCTGGAGGGGAGAGAGAGTGATTACTCTGTTAGTAAACTGAGCTTGTCTAAAATCTATTTACTTATTTGTTTTTGAAGATCTCAAGTATGTAAGTTTTAGAGTTTATATTTCAATAAATTAGGGAGAAAGTGGTGTTTCCTTTTCATATAGGTGAATTGTATAGTGGTAAGTCTGGGTGTTAGTGCTCCTGCTACCCAGATAGCACACGGTGCATGATGGGTAGTTTTCTTCCTCACCTCCGTCCTCCTGTGTCTGCAGTGCTTGGTACCTACAAACCTGTAGCTTCACTCCCAGTCATAAGTGAGAGTACGTGGCATTTGGTTTTCCATTCTTGGGTTACTTCATTTAGAATCATGATATCAAACTCCATTTAAATTGCTGCAACAGTGAGCTTGTGTAAAATGTAATGTACCTACCAAAAAATTAAAAAATAAAAGTATAATATACAACTCCTAAGTCTACAGAGAAAGAAAAAATAGAAGAGGGAAAAATAAGAGCTCAGTCAAGCTAATAGCTTTGGAAGGTCAAGCTCCTTCAAAAAGGAGCAAAGGAAGCAAAGAGAGAGCTCATTGTTCAGAAAACACAAAATAATAGAATAAAGGCAAAATGTAACTGTAATTATAACAACTATAAATAGCACCAATCAGTTGAAAAAACATTTCCCAGACTGGATTTTTGACTTTTAAGAAATGCAGTTATATGTTAATTTCAAGTTATCCAAGATATTATAAAACAAAAACATGAAAGTAAAGAGATTAAAAAATGATGTATCAGACAAACATAACCAAAGAAAGCTGATGTAACAATATCAATATCAGACACAGTAGACTTCAGCCACAGTGCAAACTCAGGCTTAACTAATGAGAGGATTATCTCATATATGGAAAAGCAATTCAGGAAGATAGTTTTGGATATGTAGGTACCAGCTAACCAGTATATGAATAAAAACTGATCAAAGTATAAGACAGAATCAATACATTCACAATCATAATGTAGGGATTATTAGTGCATTTCTCTCATAAAGTGATAAATAGAAAATTATCTGGCATTACAGAGAAAGTGAGGTTAAATTGGCTTTAGACAAAAGCTGGGACAGGAGATGGACTTACTACATAGGAAATGCATTAATGTATACGTGATCTACCTCTTTATGATTTAACAAAAAATCAAAATAGAGCATCTGCCTAGATGAGGCATGTTGGTGTCCTGGAGAGGGACTATGAGTTACAGAGAAGATAACAGGTGTGCCATGATAACGCAGGGGAAATGTTAACTCCCACTCTGTCGGTGTGCTCTTGGGTACATGATGTTTACCAAATTTTCCATTTTTATTCCACATATTCATCACATGCAATCTCTTTGAGCTCTACTTCAAGTGTTTTGTTGCTATCAAAGCAAAGAGTTGAGAGTTTGAAGATATCAGTCCCAGTCCTGATTGTGCCTCTAAGTAGCTCTGTGAAGTTTGTGGAAGTTTGGGAAGTCATTTCAATTGGCAGCTCCCATTTCCCTATCTGCAAATTGAGGTGATAAGATCAGACGGGCAAGATTTCTTTTATCATTTAATACTCCAAGAATTTATGTAAGATGTTTGATATTTGGGGGAATTACTTGTTAATACACATTTGAATCATTTATTTCACAAGGGTTTATTGTCCAACAATTAATTTTTTTCATTAAGAAATGAGGACAAATATTTACAGCATGAATGGCTTAATGCATATCTGAGATAATAGAATCCAGGCACCTGTTCATCTGCCTAAATAAATGAGATGGTTCACCAGAGCCCAACCCTGGTATGTGTCCCCCCTCTATTAAATAAGTTGACCAGCGGCCACTGAGCTCTCTGACACCTTTAGAAAAAGATATCACTAGCAACTTACCGTATTTGAAGGGAAAAATACAACATGATAATTACTAAATAGAGTCTCTTTTGTTTTTCTCCAGTATATAAATTATATTTTAAATGAAATAAGCTATTCATTGTAACCTACTAGAACTTTAACAGCCTGGCTTCAATTTACATTATTAAGAGCAGTGATTAATATAAACTTTCAGTTTTGTTGGCAGGATTAAAGGAAATCACGTTTTGCAGTCCCAGTGAAAGTTCTGGCACATAGTAGATTTTCAGTTCATACTGGTTTCTTTCCTCTCCCCTCCTTTGGAACATATGAAACCCGTGGATGTAACACATAACCTCTTCACTGGAGCTGTGGACTAGTTTCTTTGCAGAGTGAGTGCACAGCCATATGATAAAATGATGAATAGTGTAATATTCCTAATTTTACTGAGAATCTAAAACTACAAAGATCACAAGCTTTGGACAGCAAAGGAAGGAGGATTTCTGAAGCTTGGGGACACGTGTCCTCCTGGAGATAGGCTCCATGAGTCTCTGGCCTTCAAACATGCTCTCATGGACATAAAAGCGAATCCTAGGTAAGAAACACAGAGTTGTCAGAGCCCTGGCTGTGGTTAAAATTCGTATCAGCTTCTAGAAAATAGTTACATTAGTAAGCTGATTCGATAGTCCCAAGCTTTTCTTATGGATTAAATCCTTCAATATTCTCAGTACTTTTCAATAACCAACCACACTCTAAACAGTCAAGAGAATACTGTGATTGGGTTTTAGGGAGTGAGGCGTTACAGAGAAGGACATTGTGGCCCATGGAGGTTCAAGAACTAAATCCATATATTCAAATTGAAGGTCAGATGTTTTCAACAATGCATATTTAGATATTATAGTTTGGGGTGATAATGGAAACATGAATTATCAGATGAATTAAAAACATGAAAACATTCCTGTCTTCACATTTTAAGACCAGGATTCACTTTGTTGTGTTGAATGGAATGTCTTAAGCCTTTCCCAGGTTGATTTATTAGTGATCGCATAGTTGCTTTAGTTTTTTTTCTGACTAGTCGAGACTTGTCAACATACATGAACTATCTTTATGAGGGTCTTCTTGGGGAGGAAAGATATTCCTTATAATAGTCATGTTTTCCAGCTTTATTTTCCTTTACTCCTTTGAAAGAATCCTTATTCCATCAAAATTGACTTACTCGGTGTTGGAATCAGAACTTGTAGTTACTGAGAGGACTGCCCTCAGTTTTCCTCATCTCTCTAAATTGTATCCATTCTTTAATGTCCAGCAAAAGTGCAATCTCTTCTGAGAAGTGTTCTTTGTCAATGGCTGCCCATACTGACCACTGTTTTCCTACTCACTGACCATTTGGATGCACCGTCTTGTATGCTCTTTGTGAATATATTAACTTTCAACCTGTAGGCCCCTTTACTATGGGAACAGCTTCCCATTTTTAACTGGAGACTCTTGAACTGCAGGTGCTTCATAAACACCTCAAGGTACATTTCTCTACGAGAAAGTGTTCTTATGAAAACACAGGGCCATCTCACACTGCTTAACTGGTCAACTGTGGCAAGAGCTAGAAATTCTTTATTGCTGGTCTGTGCTATTCTCTGGGACGTCTCGTGATGTTTGAGAAGCAGGAAGCAATGAGACTCCTGCCCATCTCTGAGCATCATGTTAAGAAAAGAAGGTATCATGGACATTCTAGGTGGTAGAGCTTGGCACTGTGCTCTGGTTGTGCAATTCCTTACTTAGACACACATATCGTGGATTCTGCTGAATATCTAGTTCAGAGAAAGTTACTATGAGAAATGTACTTGCCATGAATATAATCACATGTCAAAGAATCTAGAGCCCTTGCATTTCTTTTACTATTTTTAAAATGCCAAGTCTTACTCTGTAGGATGCAGTCTACCATGGCATTTATTGCATTTTTAGGCAGCAAAGAAATTGCATTGACAACGTAACTGCATACACTAAGGGTCAGGGACATTTGGACCATCATTTAAAATCTCTCTTGGTAGAAGTGGCAAGCTTAAAAAGCAATCTGTTTTTCTCATCCCCTCATCTCCACCCCTCTGTTGCCTTTGTTGCCTGTGTGATATAGAAACATGATATCATTATTTATCAGTGTTGATATTATTGTGAAAAAATAGAATAATATTCCAAGAGTATTATTTTTAATATTTTTAAAATTTTACTAGTTATCTAGATGTATACTAGAATAGAGGGGGTTTGTTGGCTTTTCAACTAAGATGTATAGAAGGAAAAACTATATTAACGAGATTTATTTATTTCAAAATAATAATACTGCTCTGTTAACTAAACAATTGACTCTCTAATTCCTTTAATCTGTTATTTCTGAAATGTCCTTTGTTTAATAATTGGGTGTTGGGAAGAAATTCCATCTCTATCCTGTACTAAAAACTGTTTTGTAAAATTCCTAAAGAGCGAACTAAAACCACATTATTTGGCATCTACAGATACTGAGAATTATGCTCAAAAAATACAATCCCTAAAAATAAGCTATAAAGAGCCAATGATATTTTCTCTTTAAAGCTCTCCATAGAAGGCCTCTTTTGTCTGGCTGTTATATATACTTGATGAATGTTTCTTTAGCATTATTTCAAACTCTGCTAAATCAATTCTCTAATCTTTCTCCCTATGATTAATTGATTTGGATAATTTGCCAAATACGTGGTTTAATAAACATATAATTATCCTTTACAAACAGAAACCCCCTACCGTGTTTGTGACACCACAGCTGTGGGAGTATCTGCAGCTTTGGGGAATTAGACGCCTGTGGGGGCAGCAGGTGGGGGGGCTGGTGAGGACAGCTAGTTCTAATTAATTACCCAAAGACAAGAAATTTTCTTTAGAAAACGCTCTCGAGAAATACATGTCAGGTAAACAATAAAATACTCTAACGTTAAAATTGTATTGTTGGGTAAAGACACATAAACTTCATGTAAGCAATCTTGTGTAAACGGACGTAAGAGATTGTTTTTGCACCAAATCTACTTCTGATTTTTTTCTAAATGATATACAGTCTGGGACAGCATCTGCTTCACAGAAGGGAATTTTTCAGGGAAGGCTGTCAAGGAGTTAGAACCCCTGTAAATATATTCAAAGTACTTTGTAGAATTTAATTATTTTATAATTGAAGTTGATACTTATCACCTCTTGAGAAAGTCTTCAATATCCCCAGCACTTAACACAGTCCTCAACATATAGTTGTTCCCCAATAAATGTTTATTTAATACTAGCAACTCCTTCTAACAGTATGACTATGGATGAGTGATTACTGATAACCATTTGGTAAGCGTTTGTGCTAGTTTTGAGAGTTATTTCCCTAAATCTTACAGAGAGAAACTAGGGTTGGAGAAATAATACCTCACAGTCTACTGAGAACATAAATACTCAGCATTATCCTACCAGTTTATCCCCCTTTTTTGTTATCCTCACCCTTCTGGTATATTTGGTATTTATTTCACTGATGCTATGTATTATTAGAAAAATGAGAAAAATATTCACTAGGGCATCTCGGAGAATTCTTTTACTTCTTAAATCTCTACGAACCCATTTTTCTAGGCTCAGGAAGACAAGATCTACAAATATGAAAATTAACAAAGGCAAGTATCAGAAGTTATAACCCTATTGGGATCACTTGCTCAAGCTCTTATTTCATTTTATTTTAATATGTATTTATATATTCATTCATGTATGTATTTGTTTGAGACAGAGTCTGACTCAGTCACCCTGAGGTTCAGTGCCATGGCCATCACAGCTCACAGCAAACTCAAACTCTTGACCTCAGGCAATTCACTTGTCTCAGCCTCCTGAGTAGCTGGAACTACAGGTGACCACCACAAAGCCTGGGTAGTTTTTTTCTATTTTTAATAGAGATGAGATCTCCCTTTTCTCAGGCTGTCTCAAACTGCTGAGCTCAGGCAATCCTCCCACCTTGGCCTCCCAGAGTGATAGGATTACAGGTGTGAGCCACCTTGCCCCGCCTCAAGCTCTTATTTTAAATAGGTGTAACCAGCCTTTGATTATTCCTTACAATCATAATTTCACATTTGGTAAATGTTGTCTCAGTGGCTACTGGTATGCCTGATTATTAAATTTAGGAAAGAAATTGGGAAAAAAATTTAAAGGTGCTAATTAATGTAATAATTAAGAGTCTAGATTCTGCAGTCAAAATGCTTCAGCTCAAATCTCAAAATTACCATGTACTAGCTAAGCGGCTTTGAGAAATTTAATTAAGCAATGCTTCTGTTTTCTTATGCAAAATAGAATAAGGCTATTGTAAGAATTCAATGAATTAGTTCATGCATGGAATTTAAAATAATTTCTGGCGTGTGGTAAGAGCTCAATAAATGTTAGATGCTATTATTAGTAGTAATAATATTATGTTAAAGTTACTTATTAGTGAAATATGATGAAGATACTTAATTTTTAATTTGTGGATCAGTGCATGCAAATTACTACTGAACACAGTGAAAAAGAAAAGTTGGCATCTTGAAGTTTCTTTCTTCCAGAGCACAAAGGAATAGTCACAAACCGTGGTCTCCTTCTGGCAACAATAGACAGAAGATTCATCTGGGTTACAGAGTCAAAACATGACTCCATCACTAAAAATTGCTAAAATGGGTGGCACCTGTGGCTCAAAAGGCTAGGGTGCCAGCCCCATATGCCAGAGGTGGTGGATTCAAACCCAGCCCTGGCCAAAAACTGAAAAAAAAAAAAAAAGTTGCTAAATACCAATAAATGAAATGAATTGATTATTTCCCATTTAATCTGTAAATATATTTTCTTTTCTATAATTTAATAGTAGATAGGTGATAACAGTCACCAAAATGAGGAAAGATATCTCAAAAATTTGAAAACAATTTTGCACCAGTTATCTTTTCTGTGGCCTGGGAATAGGAAGTAAGGAATCTATTTTAGTAGTAGATTTTCAAAATCTATGGTCAAGTCCTAGCACCTTCCAGTGGCTGTCTTCCCTTTCTTGTCTTTCCTTCCCACTTTAGTGCCCTAACCTCTCAATGACGTACTGTGCTCAATTGTTGTCTCAAGGTATCAAGGTATATTTTGGAGGGAACTCGGACTAAGACTCAAGGTAAACTCCAGGAGTGAGAGTTTACGCTGAGAACACAGAGAGGAAATGGAGCTTTCAGCAAGAGCAGAGGCCAAAAGGAAGAACTCAATTTGGGGAGTTTGTATTCCTAGACATTAGTTTCCCAACAACAGGGGTGCCATCTGCTTCCTTAATGCTCTGGCTTTGGCAGGTATTAGAACATATTTGTAAAAAAAAAAAAAAAAAAATCAGTTCATAGGAGAAATGAAGGGACCATCTCTTTCATAATCCGATTCAATTTTTATGAAGATACGCCCTGTTTATGTTCCGCAGCCCAGTGATTTCCTACTGGGCCCAAAGGTCCCTGAGGGCCCATGCGTGATCTTTCTGCAGCTCTGTAGCCAAAGTGGGTGCAGACCCCAAGCCAAGTGTCCAGAGGTTTTCATTCAGCCTTCGACATCTGCTAGAGGTATGGTGGTGAGGGAAACAGCATTTTCTCAGGTTGCAGGAGAGAAAAAAGGTGACCACACCTATGACTGTTCCAACAGGCAGCATTGGTGGGTTCCCACGCCACTGCTTGCCTGAATGGGTCTTTAAGTTCACATGCACTCTCCTCGTGGGAGGCTCCTGGCCCAGCAGTAAAGGTCACAGATGTTCCTAATATTAAACCATCAGTTTGAGGAAAAAGATATTGTATATATTTTTCTGGTTAAATTCCTTCTCCTCAGAGACCACTGGAATTCTGAATGGTTTTTGTAATCTTTGCTACCAGGTATGGGACCAGCTAAGGTAGTTTTCATCTGAGATTACCTCAGACCTTCAAATGTATCCTGATAAAACCTTGATAAAAAAGGTAGAGTCTTGAACCATTTTTGTCCTGGAAGATTACGGGTTCCATAACAATTTCCCTATCTCTTTTTCCTCCTACTAGAGGCCTTCACAAATATAAGTGGTAGAAATAAGGCTTTTAGCGAGGCCTCCTGAGCATCTCATCAATATCTTTCTGCAAAAAGAAACCCTCAAGTCATCCATTGGCAAGAACAGGAGCTCTGTGGGGTGACTGAATGTCTCTCCTCCCACAGGCAGCTTTGCATGGCAGTCCTGGGGGCGGAGGGTCATACATGAAGCATCTTTTTGGTAGAGATGGGGGTTACATAAGCTTTTACATTTCTAAAACAATTTCAACTTCAAGTAATTTTTCCATATAAACACTTGACAGACCCTCATTTTGTGAGTTGGGTATTGGAGGCCATTGGTTTTCCTGTTGGTCAAGGGAATGATGGGAAGGAGGTGGGACAGACAGTTCTGTTTAGGGGGTGCACAAGAAACACCCTGTGTAACTCAGGCCATCATGTGGAGAACGGGCTGGAGGCAGACATTTATATCAATTAGGGGGTGTGTGGAGCATTCCAAATGAGAGATAGAGTCATAATGCTGAATTTTAGCCACATTAGGAGTCCATGAATTTTGTGTGCTAACTTTGTGTAATACCATTGCATTTCTCATATTGCTGAGACAGCGGGTCCTGTCAGGAGTGTACCCACACTCCCTCTGCTCTGCTGACAGCCCTTGTGGGAGGCGACCATGAGTTCTGGAGGCTGGGCTTGTCCGCTCATCTTCAGGGAGCTGCCCCAGACCCCTTGCCTGTAGCTGGCTGCCCTCAAGTTTGTCATCCAGAGGGTGTTTGTTTATAAATTGGATTTTTTTTGCTATAAGGTGATATAAATCAGAGTCTGGTCACTTCAAGATGAACATAACAGCCTGAAGGGTACCATGCAACACAAAATCCTGTTATGAAGAATCTCACTGGGCCATAATTTATCAGATAGTGCTTGTGGTCTGAAAGTTAAGAGAAGTGGAAAGGACTCCCTGCAGATCACTGAATTACGGCCAGATGCCTTGATCAAGTTTTAGGGTTTTTCTGACTCCGTGCCCCACACCCCCCACACAGACTAACTTCCCACTAACCAGGGACCCCGTCTCAGTCACACCACTTTCTCCATGTTTCCCTGTAAAAGTAGTGCTTCTTTCTACCCTGAGATGTAGCTCATTTTATTCCTCTAATCTGGAATACTTTTCTGTTTTCATACTCTGGGTCTTGACCCCTATGTATACTCGTGTAATTACATGGCATGTTGAAAGTAGAGTAGAAAGTGTTGCTTTTTAAGAAATGAAAGATTTGTGTTTACTAATGTTAGACTGTTAACTCCTTTGTCCAGTTTTTTAAAAGTGTTATGACTGATTTCTCACAGGAAAGTTTGTTCAAGAGGGAGAAACTATATTTGACTGAATTTTCTCTCTCTCCTCTTCCCCATAGCACACTGATGGTCAATCATACAACAAAGGCTCAGCACACTGATGGTCAATCATACAACAAAGGCTCAGTAGGTGCTGATCGGATGGCTCATGATTCACCTCCTACTGGCTGTATTATGTTGCAAACATGTTATTGTGATCTAGGCCCACTCAGTTTTCTTTCCATGCTGACATATAAAACAGACGATGATAATCTGACAACATCAGTGTTTATAGCGGGGCTCTACTGCATTTTAAATTTGATAGAGAACACAAATACAGTCTCACACTGGCCAGGCACAGGGGCTCACCTCTATGATCCCAGCACTCTGGGAGGTCGAAGTGGGTGGATCCCTGGAGCTCAGGAGTTCTAGACCAGCTTAGCAAGAGTGAGACCCCATCTCTACTAAAAGTAGAAAAACTAGACTTATGCATCCTCAAGCTACTGCCCACGGGCCACATATGGCCCGCCTAGGACATTTATCTGGCCCGCTGGGTGTTTTTGTCACCACTGCCTGTCCTGCTTAGCAGCCAACTCATTCCTGGTCCTGCAGTCTGGCCCTCCAATGGTCTGAGGGATAGTGAACTGGCCCTCTGTTTGAAAAGTTTGAGGACCCCTGAACTAGAGTGTTGTGGTAGGCGCCTGTAGTTCCAGTTACTCAGGAGGCTGAGGCAGGAAGATTGCTTGAGCCCAGGAGTTTGAAGTTGCTGTGAGCTAGGATGAAGCCAGAGCACTCTACCAGGGTGATAGAGTAAAAAACAAAACAAAACAAACAAAAAGAATCCCACAATGATAGTTTAACTTTTAGCTTAAGTAAAAGGTACGGCCCATGTTACTTTAATGTGGGTTTATAAAAACAGAACAAAGCACACTGTGTTCACCTCTGCTTGTAACTGAAGAGAAATCACAGTAGAGCCCCGTGGGACTGGTGCTGCCCGGATGAGCCCACGTGCAGCCTCCTGTGTTGTCCAGGCCTGATATGGTCATTCCAAACATTTATTGCCAGTACAGTCACCATACTGGGCAATGGGTACAATATTCAAAGGGAGAAAAATCACCCTATTCTCTAAATACTCACAGTTTAGTAATAAATATGTATTTTTTTCATTTTAAACTTATCTGGCAAGTAAGAGAAAGATTTGTGGCAAAGTCATAAAATATGAATACCCTCCTTGTAAGTCAACATGACAACAGATTATTTACTAAATTTAAGAAAAAAAAAAATGTGTGTCTGTTTCCCTGTACTAAGTTTAAGTTTTCTTAAAATACTTTTTTGAACTTTTAAATACAACTAAAATTATTTCAGGCTAGAGAAAGAGGCATTTTATAGGGGATAACTGTGCTTCGCCTTTATTACAGGAAGGCTTTCTGTGCAGTGTTCAGCCTTGGCCGTGGGGGCTTGCCTGATGGGGATTAAACCACTGACTCCAGGGACATCACTGTTATCCAGAGAGCAGAGCCTCTGCAATGCCCAGTTCATTAACTCATGTTCAGTATAGTCATCCTTCAGTCTTTTATAAGTGATTTTAGTTATGTACATACTTTTTTCTTTGTATTTCATTCTTCCTTTATCTTCTTTCTAATCAGGGTGGGATGATCAGAGAATAGGAGGAGGAGAAGGCGGGACACAGGTGTCTTCAGGGAGAATATGTGTTTTTCAAGTTATCATAATGGAATTTTATAGAATTAAAACTAGTTATTTGCTGATGCTATGTGCCACAGGCATCCTAATAACATAGCCATCCAAGGTTGATGTAAGATCTTCCAAGTACTGGCACATATTAAAAGGAACAGGGTTTGTTTTGTTTCTTTTGCTTTTTCTCCAGCAGGAAACATGTTTGTATATCGGAAAGAACAGTGGACAAAATGCAAAGGACTTCTAGTCCAGATTTAGTTCTCTAAAAATAACCAACTGAGATACTTTTGCTAGATTCTAACACGTGTCACATGTTAGAACAAAGGCTAGTACAGGCCTTCACATCAGTTATACTCAGGTATGTGACTCACGTAAGCTCCCAAATCTCTGTGAGCCCAAGTACCTCCATGTTCAATCTGAGCATAATGATGCCTGCTTTGCTGGGCTACTGTGAGAATTAAAGAGAATGATGTCTGAAGACTTGTGAGCAGCCGCTGATACCGACTAGGCACTGAAGGAATTGTGGTAACTGATGTTTTACCTTTGCCGTTATCCTTAACCGCGTCTTCTCAGTGTGGCTGATCCTCAACGTTTAAACATGGAATATTAATTCCCCACCATCTGTCTCTAGGGTTGTTCGGACAATGAAATGATATATATAAGTGTAAAACATTTTCTAAAAAAAGTAAGGCCTCGTATAAATTTAAGCAAAAGCTCCTCTGGCATGCCTGGGAAGGCAGCTTCAGAGCGGGTAAGAAGAGTGCGCAGAGTGGCCCATCTCTTCCCTCTGTCAGCAAGGGGCGTACAAATCTCTCTATTGATTGTAAAGCTGCAAAACGAAGCCAGATTTAGTCTAAGCATCCTGTAATGGGCCAGGTGCCTTGGAAGTCCCAATCTTTGTTGCCAGGCTCTTTTTGAAAAAATTGCAAGGTAGTTGGCTTATGTTCCAGTTGTTCAAGCTGCCAAACGACTCTTAAAAAACAGCAAAAAAAGCCCAGAGAACAAAATAGCTTTCTCCGGCAGTACACAGAAAAGTCACCTTCCCCTTCCTCCCCTTTCTTTCATTTAAATCTTTTAAAATGTGTGGTTTTCAGATTCTAAAAGTGTAAACAAAACATGTCTGTTCTGTGGTTTCTATCATCCAGTGCAAATTGGAAGAATAAATCATATTGCTTCTTAATCTTCTTTTAAAATTCCTTTTTACAAATACTTTGCTTCCAAATATCAGTGTCCCTGGCATGCTTTGGAAGGAGTAGGATGGAATAAAGAAGGTTCATATCAATTTATGCAGACAACTCCCTTCCCCTGAAGGACAGCATCCTCAGGGCTGCCAGCTTCTCAGGATTGGTGCGATTACTAAGGGAAAACTTCCCCTTGGCCCCCGGAATGTTCTGGAAATGAACTGACAAAAGGCAGATTAATAAAAGGGAAAAGGCTGGGTGGCGCCTGTGGCTAAAAAGGGTAGGGCGCCGGCCCCATATGCCAGAGGTGGAGGGTTCAAACCCAGCCCCAGCTAAAAATATATATATAATAAAAATAAAAGGGAAAAGGCATAAAAATCTATTTTAATGTACATAGTGTAAGAGAATCTTGGGAAAATGATTACCCCCAAAACTCGGAGTTACAGAGAAACTGATATTCCTTTCTTCATGAGGAAGGAGAGAGATGAAGAATGTAGACAATATTTTTCAGAAATGAAGGAATCATTAAATGAATATTAGGGAGAATGAATGGACCTTGGAGACAAAAGTTACCTTGTAAATGATTCTGTTGGATTTGAATTAGCCCAAGAGATGGACACTGCCTGGTACAGTCCAGCTAAGGGTGGGTGCGTTCTCCAGTCTTTCTGTGATAGATAATGAGATACAGGGAGGGTACAGCAGGCAACTGTGTGCCTCTTTGGGGGTTTAGGGACTTCAGGGAACAGCCTCATCTATTCTTTGAGAGAGACGAAGGGTTGAGGAAGGCAGGGAAGGTCACAGAGACTTCTGGCTGCTGCTTCAGCTCAGTGTGTCAAAGCACCTTATTCTGAGGCTTTGTTTCCTGTCCCCCAAAGTTGGGGATAAAACTCTGCAAATACACCTGAGGAGGAGAATTGGCTGTTGGATTTGTAAGAAAAAGATCTCAAAGGAATAAGGGGGCATCAAAGTGGTTCTTCCTGCTCTTTATTCTAAGACATACACTTTCCCAAGCACGTAGAAGAAAATCAAATTGAATTGTATTTTTATCATGATAGGAATTGCTCAAACAATTGAGAAATGTGACTTTTCGATAATGAATGAAATTTGGCCCCTTCTGAGTATAAAGATTTGAATAACCAACAACACCGTTTCCTTGTGAGTTACACTGTGTCATGTAACCCTGCTAATTTTCCTCCTCTAGTTTCACAAGACTGTGTTTTCACTCACTAACCGCATGTCAGCATGTCACGGTGTGTTAATAATATCAACACAATCACATTTTCCTGTGTGCTGGCTTTAGGGGTATAAGAGAGGTAGCGGCATTTGTTAATCCCAGGTAAATATTAAATATCACTTGTTGGAGAGAGGGACAGATAACAATGGCATTTGCTGGCAGCCCTGAGGCCCTCTGAGAGGTGTGTGAACGTGTGGTGTGACTTGTTCAGCCTGTTAAGCAGATGCCAGCTCAGCGGCAGTGCATATGGCCGTTTTCAGACACTGTTTTGGAGCGAGGTGGTGTGGAGATATGCGTGTAAAAAAATTCCAAGTGTAAGCCTTGGAGATGCTGTTTAAAATTGTATTGATTTTTAAATTTAAGATACAGAAATTATATTATTTTTGATAAATTTTAGAAAAATAATTAGGAATTGAGGCTAGGATCTTCAACTTTACTAGGAGTGGTGGTAATGAGGACACTTATCTCATATTTGATTTGTAGATAACAGTTTTGTTTCCTCATAAAATTGATATATTTGCCCCAATGTTATTTTCTTTCTTTTTTTTTTTTTGAGACGGAGCCTCAAGCTATCCCCCTGGGTAGAGTGCCATGGCATCATAGCTCATAGCAACCTCCAACTCCTGGGCTCAAGCAAGTCTCCTGCCTCCACCTCCCAA
>CAUYQV010100519.1:0-13049 GCA_963574575.1 Galagoides demidoff | reverse complement strand
GAGAGAGATGGGGGGGGGGGACATATTCTTATATAGGGGAGTTTTAGAATGGTGACGGGCTGGTGGGATAACCAATAAGGAGTTATTCCTCCAGTGGAAAGAGCCATTAGGGGCGGGCAGCGGGAAATTGGAACAGGGTGATGAGGTAAACAGGCCACTCCCTGTGCTAGGGGAGGAGTTGTAACTTTAAGGGCAGGAAGGGGCTTTCTGAGGCAATAATCTAACAATTATTCTGACCTCAATCTGGCGTTGGGCTTTGACTTCTGGCCCCTTTGATGAAGAAGAGAGGACAAGAAAGGAAGTATGGAGTGTAGAAGGGCCCCACTTCCTCCAAAGCTAAAATTGAGACCTCTTCAAAGAGGAGGTCTACTGCTGAACACAGCATGTTGCCAGGGAAGAAACTGGCCAGAGGGTGTGGCTGGGGCTTATCTGGGATAACAGCTGCCATGATGTTGTGTGGGTGGGTGGGGAGGTGGCCCGGTGTAACTGAGACTAATCCGCATGCTCTCCACCTCAACCACGTGGTAATGAGGGAGACTCAGAACTGGAAGGGAGTGGTCTCCCTGTTACTGTCACCCCAGAGCCCTCTTCATCAATAAAGCTTAGCAGTTATGTCAAGAGGTGTTTACAGAGTCCAGTCCACGTCTTAGGTATTACAAAACAGGGCAAAGAAGGATAGATTTGGAGCTGAGAGCCATTCAATTTTTATTTTTTGATGGGCAGCCAGGAAATATATTTCTATACAGAAATGAATGAATAAGGAAATGAGTCAGTAAATATATTTATTTCTATATAGAAATGAAGGAATAAGCAAATGAGTGGCTCATCAAACTATAAAATTAGCCAAACTTCAACATTTTCGAAAAGTTAAATACCCAACAGGTGGGCAGCTCCTGTGGCTCAGTGAGTAAGGCTCTGGCCCCATACACCGAGGGTGGCAGGTTCAAACCTGGCCTGGGCCATACTGCAACAACAAAAAATAGCCGGGCGTTGTGGTGGGCACCTGTAGTCCCAGCTACTTGGGAGGCTGAGGCAAGAGAATTGCCTCAGAGCTGTGACAGAGCTGTGATATCACAGCACTGTACTGAGGGTGACAAAGTGAGACTCTGTCTCTTAAAAAAAAAAAAACCCACAGGTTTTTGCTATTTAATTGATAACTGGCACATAAGTTGCTTTTAGTTTTTCCAACTTATCCCCCCACCTCTTCATATAGCAAAATACTGCACTTTTAATGTTAAAGCAAGTGTTCTTTTAAACCTATCCTGTCTTGAGAGAGCTAAAATGGAAGGCAATTTGAGTAAAACAATGTGATATTTTATATGATCTGCAACTCAAAGAGTAATAATTTTCCAGTGTTTTTGTATTATTTACAAGAGATAATTGTTTATTTTTTATTTTTGTAGAGACGGAGTCTCTATCACCCTCGGTAGAGTGCTGTGGTATGACAGCTCACAGCAACCTCCAACTCTTGGACTTAGGCGATTCTCTTGCCTCAACCTCCTGAGTAGCTGGGACTACGGGCACCGGCCACAATGCCTGGCTATTTTTGTTGCAGTTTGGCCGGGCCAGGTTTGAACCCACCACCCTCGGTATATGGGGCCGGCGCCCTACCCACTGAGCCACAGGCGCCACCCCAGAGAGGTAATTATTTAAAGAGGAAATTATTATTTCTTCCTTTCAACGTGAGCCCTTGAGTCCATCTTACCCTTTATAAATTTGTGTAGGGCTTTGCTTTGCATGGATGGTCTCATTTAATTCTTACAAAGTCCTGATGAGTAAGCAGAACAGTATTGTGAATTGCATGTCACAGATGAGGAATCAAGCTTCAGTTATTTTGACTTACCCAAAATCAGCTTGGCAAATAACAGAACTTTTATTTATTTGCTGATATTCCACAATTAAAACATTTCATTATTCAGGCAGAATCCTCTTTCCCTTTACTCTGTTCAAGTAGATGCACTCATGAAAAAGCTCAGGGCAAGGCCCAGCGTAGTGGCCCATACCTGTAATCTTAGCACTCTGGGAGACCTTGAGCTCAGGAGTTTGATAGCAGCCTGAGCAGAAGTGAGACTCTGTCTCTTCCAGAAATAGAAAAAACTAGCCAGACACTGTGGAACACACCTGTGTCCCAGCTACTCAAGAGACTGAGGTAAGAGGATCGCTCAAGCCCAAAAGTTTGAGGTTGCTGTGAGCTATAATGACACCATAGCACTCTACCCAGGGTGGCAGAGTGAGACTCTGTCTCAAAAAAAGAAAAAAAAAAAGAAAAAGCCTGATCAGTGGTCTCAACACCAGTGGGGCTCTGCAGCTGCACAGGGCAGTAGAATGCATGGAAGTCCTCAGTCTATTCCTGACGTGGATTTTTTCATTATTTCAGAGATGTTTTTTCCTCTTTCTGGTTTAGTGATCAGTTGGCAGCAGCATCAAGCAAATTTCTGTCTCTAATCCCAAGTTTTTCTACCACTCCCCATTGGTTAAAACAGCAGTAACTTTGATGAGTTGTTATTCAAAGAAGTCATATGACGAGTAGTTCTGATAGAACATTATCTCTGTGTTATAAATTTGGAATTTGGAAAAGGAAGTAGGTTAAACATGCATCTGACACTTAGTACATCTCAGGGAATCTGAATTGTGGTACAGTCTGGCCCATTAAGTGCTACATGTGTACAAAGCACGGCAGGAGCACAGAGGCAAACTGGACCTCAGTCAGCTTCCCTTTATACAAGTCTGATCTTCCCAGGTCATTCTTTGTATCCTAACATTTAGAAAATAATAATAAAGGGATAAAGAATGGCATTAAATGTAAGAAGGGCTTCTGCCCCTCTCTGTCCTCCTTTTTAGGGTGTTAACCCTCAATGGTTCTCAGTTTTATGTGATCTAGTGGCCCTCCCCATTGCCATTCTAAATGGCCTCTGTAAGTTGGCCACTGCGGAACTGGAACAAACTGATCACCACATGGAGATGGTCAACGTAAGGAACCCTGCCTACTGTACTGTGTACACACACTTCCCTGTACACCTTTATTACAGGAACATCATATGCAGTCATACACAATCAAAATGTAGCATCATACAAAATCAGGGCACTTACTATTTTCTCATAGTTTAATCACTCTTTCTGAAAAAAGAGTCAGCCCTTTCCTCCTCCCACAATCCCTCCCGTTCTTTCTTTCCAACTTGGGTCTAGCAGAATGACTCCTACAAAGAAGGGTGGGGAGAAGAAGGGCAGGAAGAAGAGCCAGTCTGCCATCAACAAGGTGGTGACTCGAGAATATACCATCAACATTCACAGTGTATCCATGGAGTGAGCTTCAAGAAACATGCCCCTTGGGCACTCAAAGAGATCTGGAAACTTGCCATGAAAGAGATGGGGACTCCAGATGTGTGCATGGATACCAGGCTCAACAAAGCTGTCTGGGACAAAGGCATAAGGAATGTCCCATAATGTAACTGTGTGTGGATGTCCAGAAAACATAATGAAGATGAAGATTCCCCAAACAAACTCTACACTTTGGTTGCCTATGTACCTGTTATCACTTTCAAAAGTCTGCAGTCAATGCGGATGAGAACTAACTGGTGACTGTCAGATACATCAAATAAAAGTTATAAAACCACACACAAAAAAGAAGGGTGGCACCTATGGCTCAGTGGGTAGGGCGCCAGACCTATATACCGAGGGTGGCGGGTTTGAACCTGGCCTGGCCAAACTGCAACAAAAAACATCCAAGCATTGTGGCGGGGACCTGTAGTCCCAACTACTGGGGAGGCTGAGGCAAGAGAATCGTCTAAGCCCAGGAGTTGGAGGTTGCTGTGAGCTGTGATGCCACAGCACTCTACCAAGGGTGACAAAGTGAAACTGTCTCAAAAAAAAAAGAAAAAGAGTCAATCTTAGTCTGTTTTTATTCTTATTACAAAGTGAAGAAAGCACTCTCAACCCTGGCTACCACTGGGCATAGCGGGGCATTTTTCCACAGCAAATGACAAACTGCATCGTCAGATGCCTGACATCCTCTTCTTTCGGAGTCTCTGCAATGTCTGTGCCATCCTCTCTTGCTTCTTCCACTTCTTCAGCTGCTTCATACACTTTTACACAGGTCTGTACTTTTGTCAATATCATTTGGTAAATAGCTTCTGGGTCAGGTTCATTATAGGCTGGCACCTTCTCATCCATTGCAACAAAATCTTCAAAATCTATGCCCTCAAATTCTGCCATGGGAGATGGACTGTCTGATGCAGCCATAACATCGTGCGCCTAGGTTAGGACAAATCCAACTTTTTTTTTTGAAACAGTCTCATTTTATCACTCTCAGTAGAGTGCTGTGGCATCACCGCTCACAGCAACCTCAAACTCCTGGGCTCAAGTGATTCTCTTGCCTCAGCCTCCCAAACAGCTGGGACTACAGGCACCCACCACAACTGTTGGCTATTTTTATTATTTATTTATTTAACTTAATTTTTATTAAATCATAACTGTATACATTTATGGGGCACAATATGATGATTTGATATACAATGTGGAATGCTTAAATCAAACTAATTAACATAACTACCTTATTTAACTTATTTTTTGTGGTAAGACATTTATAATATACTCTTAGTTGTTTTGAAATGTCCCCTTGCATTGTGTACATTAGGTGAAATCCCACCAAATACCCTCCACTTACTCTCCTCCCTCCCTTCCCCTCTCCCTCCTTTCCTCTCTTTCTTTCTGGACTATCTTTGTGTTTTATCATTCCTATGAATATGTAAGCATATCTATATTGGTTTCATAATAGTATTGAGTGTATTGGATACTTTTTCCCCCATTCTTGAGATACTTTACTAAGAACAGTACATTCAGCTCCATCCAGGTAAACATAAAAGAGGTAAAGTCTCCCTCTTTTTATGGCTGCATAGTATTCCATGGTATACACATACCACATTTTGTTTATCCATCCATGGGTTGATGAACATTGAGGCTGCTTCCCTGTCTATTTTTAGGGACAGTGTCTCACTCTGGCTCAGACTGATCTCGAACTCCTGAGCTCAAGCAATCCACCTGCCTCAGAACGGCCCCTATTCATGATTCATTTATCCTTTTTTTCAGGTATTGATCTCTATTTTCATTAAAAAACATGCCCTTGCTGCTGTCTGCTTTCTTGTCTTCTTTTGTCCTGTGTTGCCCAAACCAGAGTGCTGTGATGTCAGCCTCACTCACAGCAACCTCAAACTCATAGGCTCAAGTGATCTTCCTGCCACCTGAGGAGCTGGGACTATAGGTGCCTACCACAACACCTGGCTAATTTTTTGTAGAGACAGGGTCTCACTCTTGCTCAGGCTGGTCTCGAGCTCCTAAGCTCAAGGGATCCGCTCCATCTCGGCCTCCCAGAGTCCTAGGATTACAAGTGTGAGCCACCATACCCAGCCTTGCTGCTGTTTCTTACTTTTCAGTTTGAGAGATTGTGTTGCTGACCTTCACTGAGTAGGGTGAAGGGTTAGGTCTCTTTCATGCTCCCCTGGGCCACACCCCACATGTAAAAACACTAGTGTGCTTCTCCTTCCTAGTTCTTTCAGCTTATTTATGACAGTTTTCGGTTAAATTAGTGGTCATTGTTTATATTATTGTAATTCTGTAATTCTATTATTAATTCTATAATCATGAATTATATTCATAGAATTAATATATAGAATTCTATAATAGAATTATATTAATAGAATAATATACAGAATTCTATAATTCTATTAATTCTATAATTACATTATTCATTCTGTAATTCTATTATTAATTAATCCTATAATTATGAATTAATTCTGTAATTCCATTATTTTCACCTGACCTGTATAGTTTCTTTGTACCCTCACTTATGCATCTCCAAATCCTCTGACCATATTGAAAATCTCTGAACACATTGAAAGATGCCGAGCATTATGTGGATTATATTGTTTTCTTAGAGCATGGCTTCTCCTGCTCCCAGGGCCTGCTGTAAGCTGTCAAGCTTACCCTACCCTTCATCTGAGCCTGGGGATCCCAGCTGTCTCTCCCTGGTCGTGTTCCCTACTTCCTGTACCCTCTGGTTTGGTTTACTTACATTCCTACTTAGATGGAACACCTTCTCCCCCTGCATCTTCTTAGAAAAGGCACATAGAATAGAAAATTTTTCTCTCTTGTGTGTCTGAAAATATTCTATCTTCACGTTTGATCAATAATTTTATTGCGTATACAATTTTAGTTTGGAAAATGTTTTCTTTCTGAATTTCAAAGGCATTGCTCTGCTTCCTTCTAGCTTCAAATGTTGCTTTAAATAAATCATCCGGTACAATTCTAATGACAGATTCTTTGCATGTGACCTACTTTTTTCTCTGTGAAAGATTTTATATTTTCCTATCTAGTGATCCGGAATTTCACAGAAATGTACCTTGGTATGAGCCTTAAAATAAATAAATAAATAAACAAATATTGATCCTGACATTCGATGGGCTTTGGAGAACTCTCATTATTCAGATGTTGGAACTTTTTGATTCTGTAATTTCCTTATATTTTGTCTCCTAATTTCTGTCTCTTTAATCTTTTTTTTTTTTTTTTTTTTTGGTAAGCTTTCTGGGGAAAATGTCAGTACTCTTTATCTTCTAAAATTTCATAACATTTACATATGACAACCAAACTTTTAAATATCCAAGAGCTTCTAATTCTAT
This sequence comes from Galagoides demidoff, assembly GCA_963574575.1. Classification (NCBI taxonomy): domain Eukaryota; kingdom Metazoa; phylum Chordata; class Mammalia; order Primates; family Galagidae; genus Galagoides; species Galagoides demidoff. Next base: position 6,378 of record CAUYQV010100519.1, on the reverse strand, counting down.
ATTTGTTTCCTTTTTAGGACATCTCGTTGTTCTTTCGTGATTGGTATCATTTCATCTCTTCTGATCCTGGCATTATTTTCTCTTAAGTTTTGTTACATTCCTTCTTTGTTTCTCCTGAATTTTTGTTTCTCTCTTTCTTGTTAGTGGTTTTCCTCCAATGTCTGGTTGTGATAAGCTGTGCATTTATATTTATAAGTGAGAAAGAAAAGGCTAATTGGAGCTCTGGGAGCACCGGTGTGGCATGGCAAATGCTGCATGTTTGTGACCCTGCAAAGTTTACCTGATGTATTTATCCCTAATGTGATGCTATTTGGAGATGGGAGGTACTTACGTTCATGGAGGTAGAGCCCTCATGATGAGAGTGAGGGAAGAGCCCTCAAGAAGAGTCAGGAGAGAGCTTTCCCTGCACTTTATTCTATCCCCCACTTTTGCTCCCCTGTCTTCCCTCTCTTCCTCTCTCTCTCATCTCTCTCCCTTCTCTTCCCTCTTTTCCCACCTCTTCTCTCGCTGTCTCCCATCTTCCCTATCTTCCTCTCTCCTGTCTTCCCTCTCTTCCCACCTCCTCTCTCTCTCTCTGTCTCCCCTCTCTTCCCTCTCTTCCTCCGTCTCTCATCTCTCTCCCTTCTCTTCCCTCTCTTCCTACCTCCTCTCTCTCTCTCTCTGTCTCCCCCTGCCTTGTTAGGATAGCAAGAAGTCATCCACCTGCAAAACAAGAAAAGAACCCTCACCAAACATCTGCTGAGACCTTAATACTGGACTTCACAGCCTCCAGAACTATGAGAAATAAGAAATAAATATTTGTTGTTGAAGCCAGCCAGTCTATAGGCTTCTGGTTTTAGTAGCATAAACTGACCAAGATATCAGGATAAGGGTGTGCGTGTACAGTGCTCATACACACTTGGCCCTTTCATTGGGGGACCCTCAACTGTCAACACCTGTAGTCATCGCTCTTAGATAATCCGTTTCCTTAGAGAAGAATCTAACAAACTTTTGTGTGGGGTGAGACAGAGCATCTCCTCTGATCCTGGCATTATTTCCTCTAAGTTTTGTTATATTCCTTCCTTGTTTCTTCTTGTTTTTTGTCTCTCTCATTCTTGTTTGTGGTTTTCCTCAAATGTCAACACCTGCAGTCATATATTCCCCGTGTTTTGACATTCTCAGAGCACATGGCAAAGGGAACTGGGGGTCGCCAGTCAGGATGCAGGCTGACATTTCCAGGCTGGGGACCCCTCCAGAACCCTTCCATCAGGCTGTTGACACGCTGCCCAACAACGGGTCTCTTGATCTTTTTATCATTACACAGAGTGGCCATAAAGTTTGTGTGCAGTTTAAAATAGGCAGCTATTAAAAATTGCACACAAACTTTATGGCTACTCTGTATGTGGGTTTTTGGGGGGGGAGGTGGGTTAAAATCCCCTCACCTATAAGTGAATTGGGAATTGGGACTTAAATATATGTGTTCAACCTGCCATCTTTGACTGAAATGGAAGGTCCTATTTAGGACCTTTTAATGAAGCTTCTGAATCCTTATACCTCTGAAAGTCTGTATTGTGCCTCCACACTTTATTAGTAATAAATAAAGTGGCTGCTATAAATTACTAGTTTCACATCATTTTCCCTCGGAGGTTGGAGGCTTTACTTTCCTAGACTCTGAGCATCCACGGATGAAGACTGCTGTGCTCTCATGGGGACACCTGTTTCTTTACAGGTGATCTGTTTTCTTCTCTGAAAGGGTTTATAGTCTTTGCTCCCCTGACTTTTATTTCCCAGATTCATCTCTGGGGGTGAAAATTTTTTTATTCATTTTCTTAGATGCTCATTGGGACCTCCCACCCCAGAAAGACTGGTTCTCACTTCCAATTCCACCTTCTTCTGGTCCCTTCGTTCTGTTCACCATCAGCAGATTCTCGTTTACTTTTTATCTTCAGAAGAATTCTTCAAAACCTCGGGGCTGATTCCGCCCACCTCATTTCACACATATGTTGTGGGCTTATTCTCATTTGTGAATCTGGTAACCTCAGAGGGATTTGAGGGAGGACGGAGAGCAAACATATGTCTCTATCTGCCACTTTGACCTAGGAGTTTCACTTCTCTTTCACAATGCTCATCACTGGATTGCCTAGACCTCAGAAGCCAAGTTCCCCAGATCTTTGCTTTCTAAGCCAACTTGTGATTGTGTCCATGAAACTTCATTAGAATATTCTCAGTGGGCAGAAAACAGTTTTATTGACATCATTTTTTGTGCATACCTAGAAAAGACAACTAATTAAAATTTTTATGTCAGAAGAGAACCAGACAATTTAAATGCTTTCTATTACTATTTATGCTCACTTGTAACACTCTCCACTAGCAACAACCAAAGCAATACTCTAAAGAATACCGTGACTAGGCTCAGTGCCTGTAGCTCAGTGGTTAGGGCACTGGCCACATACACTAGGTCTGGTGGGTTCGAATCCACCCTGGGCCTGCTAAGCAACGACACCTCAAAAAAAAAAAAAAGTACCAGGAGATGTGGTGGGCGCCTGTAGTCCCAGCTACTTGGGAGGCTGACAAGAGAATTGCTTAAGCCCAAGAGTTTGAGGTTGCTGTGAGCTGTGATGTCACAGCACTTTACTGAGGGCAACATAGTGAGACTCTGTCTCAAAAAAAAAAATAAAAGAATACTGTGATTATAGTTCATCTTATTCCTTTTTCTATTTTTCTTTAACTTTTCTGCATGGTCATTATCCCTAATTCCTTTCCCTTTCTTTCCTTATAGGTATATTTATTTTTGTTCAAATTACTTTCCATGTGCACTTTTGAAAATCAGTCTATTAAATGATCCTAGAGTCTGTAAATCATTGTAAAGTGCCCTAAACTGCAGAAAGGACCCTAAACTAAGGTACTCATTAAAAAAGAATGCCAAGATCTTAAATACTTTGATCTTTAGCTTTGAAAAGAAAAGCTTTTGGTTCTTCATTAATCACTTGGACTACATGATTCAGTTCTAAACTGTTTCCTTGGGCTTTGCTAGAATTAATAACAAGCTTTTCAAAATCATTATTGAGTAGTTAAGTCTTCTAGCCTCTGAAATTTCCTCAAGAATAGAAATAACAAAAATGTAACTTCAATGTGAAAGTCATTAGTGGCCATGCACCAAAAATTAAACATATCAGGTGAAAAATCGATTTTATACAAGTCAGTTATGGTAAATGTTATAATACATATTGGAACCATAAATACATCACAGCTTTACTACTGTTAGAAGTTGTTTTTCCTACACTTATCAACTCTGAAGGATTTCTTTGTTTTGTTTTTGTTGAAATTTTATTCATTCTCTGACCAGTCCACAAAATTTGGGTTATTTTCTAGTCAAACAAGAAGTGAGCTTTTAAATGTGAACAGAAACTTTAGTTACTGGTATAAAAATTTTAAGTAACATTGGAAATTGCCCAGACCTGTGTTCAAAATTCTTGCTTTATAAATGTTAGAAATAGTAATAAAATGTTAGCAATGAACTTTAAGTTGCCAGCCTTGGTGAGGCTCAAACTTTGTATTATTCAATTCCAAAGATCCCAATTTTCCACAAAATTGACTTTGACAGTTGTATGAAGACATAGTCAGAAATACTGCTACTCTTAGGATTGATTCTAGGGGACTTTTCCTTCCCAAACTTAAAGTTTGTCATTTACTATTGTCATTCTGTCATTAGATGACAAGGACCAAGAAATATGTATTTTACTAAGTCATTTGTGAGTGAATGCTATGTTATACAATCGAAACCAAAGGAATTTCATATGCCATGGAACCTCCGTAGTTGACCACCTCCCTACATGGACCACCTCCTTAAGCTGACCTTATTTTCATAGACTGGACACACACCACATGCCCACATCAGTACTGTGGGCCTCATTCCAACATCCTCTTCATGTTGACTAGCTTGTTCAGTCCTTTGGGTGAAGGACTTACAGAAGCTCTGGTATAGTTTAAATCTCAGGACTCATTGCTCCAAAGAAATATCCTGAATTGAAAATGCACTTCAGAAATGAGATAGGAAAGCCTTTGCAGCCCAGTCCTTGGCATAGTCAGGCGTCTCATGGCCCTGGAGTCCTGCATGAGGAGCCCAGATTTGGCTCTGTTGCTGACCCCCATGTAGCTAGTCACCCCAGATCCTGAAACATGCCTCTTTTCCTCTAGCTCACTCATTTTCCAATCATAAAATAAGGACACTAACGTTTCTTTCTCTGCGTGTAACATCATAGCATTCATAATGAAATCCTTGCCTTCTGTAACCTATACCTCTGCCTGAACACTAGAAAATGTTTCCTGTACACAAATAGTAGCAAGTTTATAGCAACTCAAAGATTATCTTATTTATTTTATTCAGCTTCAGGCTTTAAGCCTTGGAAATAATCTTAGATGCAAATGATGGGAGAATTTTCACAATGAAAACAATTGTTTCATTCATTGATGCCAAAAGTTCTCTTCATGAAAATCATAACATTTAAAAGAACTATTGACCTAGAATGAGCTTTTGATCTTTTTTTTAATTAACCAAAGAAAATTTCTTCTTTAAAAAAGAACTTTTTTTGTGGTGTAGTTGGTTTTTTATTACAAAATGCTTACCAAAAATTTAAACAACTTTCCCTATGTAAAATTATTTATGAAAATTTGCTTGAAATTATTATTTCTGCATTTATGGACTCATATATGGGAAATACATGCATGAGCATGTACATATATCTTGTATACATTTTTTCTGGTTGTTGTTAGAGATGAGGTCTTGCTCTAACACCCAATCTGGGTCACGGCAATTGCATAGCTCACTGCGATCTCAAACTCACAGGCTCAAACAATCCTCCCACTTCAGCCTCCCATGTAGCTGGGACTACAGGCACATGCTACCATGTCCAGCTAATTTTTTCTATTTTTTTTTTTTTTTTGTAAAGATGGAGTCTCATTATATTGCCTAAGCTGGTCTTGAACTCTGGGCCTCAAGCAATTCTCCTATCTCAGCCTCCCAAAGTGCTAGAATTACAAGTGTGAGCCCCTGTCCTTGACCCAAATATCTGTGTACATTTTTTAAAGTGAGAATTTTTTTTTTTCTTCTCTGAAACAGAGTCTTACTTTGTCACCCTCGGTAGAGTGCTGTGGTGTCATATCTCACAGCAACCTCAGACTCTTGAGCTCAAGTGATTCTCTTGCCTCAGTCTCCCAGTAGCTGAGACTATAGGCACCCGCCATGATGCCCGGCTAATTTTTAGGGATGGTGGTCTCACTCTAGCTTAGGCTGGTCGCGAACCTGTGAGCTCAGGCGATCCACCCCCTAGCCTCCCAGAGTGCTAGGATTACAAATGTGAGCCACTGTGCCTGACCTAAAAGTGAGAACTTTTTAAAGGATTATAGAATAGAAAGAAAGACTGCAGGATTCAAAGTATAGATACCCTTAAATTACAACTTTGGTACCAATAAATGGACCACATTTCATAAAAATTTTAATTTAGCAAACAGACATTCTGTGTGTCATGGTCACCTGCTGCATGAGAGGACTCCAGATGGAGGATCAAAGACATAAAACCACAGGGGCTTTTTGAATGAGTCCTCGACTTAGTAAAAACAAAAATAAAGACACAGTGTTCCTTAAGAATTGGCCCCTAAATTTTGTTTCTCTACTTCAGAGTACGACAAGGACATATATCCAGGGACTTTGGCCAGGCAATTTTTGAAGGTTAAGGAAGCACTAAACATGACTTGATAATTTTTATCATGTTTCCAAATGCATTTTGAAACATTTCGATCACAAGCTATATAAAAATAAAACTGTGAACAGCTGGACAAGAACATTGGTCTACTTTCCGCACTTTTTTCCAAGTTCCTTGACATCGAGGATTGCCAATCGCTTGCCAATGGAGAGTTTGATTTCTGAAATGATATTTTGAAAACATTAGTTACACTAAAAGCAGACTGAAGAAAATTCCAATTTACAGAATTATATATTGAAGTTTTTAAAAATATATTGATTATATACATTCAAAGTGCATTACAAATTAACTTTTAAAAATGATCACAAAAGGAGTTTTCCTTCTTTAGGCTCTGTCAAAGTAAATTACCAGTTATACCCAGTTGAGGATGCCCTCTTGGTTTTTTTTTTTTTTTTTGCAGTTTTTGGCCAGTGCTGGGTTTGAACCCACCACCTCCAGTATATGGGGCTGACACCCTACTCCTTGAGCCACAGGCACCACCCTGAGGATGCTCTCTTGTTTTTTTTTTTGAGACAGAGCCTCAAGCTGTCCCCCTGGGTAGAGTGCTGTGGCATCACAGCTCACAGCAACCTCCAACTCCTGGGCTCAAGCAAGTCTCCTGCCTCCGCCTCCCAAGTAGCTGGGACCACAGGCACCC
>CAUYQV010100518.1:0-11896 GCA_963574575.1 Galagoides demidoff | reverse complement strand
CATTCGTCTATCAATGTGCATTTGGGTTGTTTCTACCTTTTGGCCATTGTGCATAACATTGCTACAAATATGGGTGCATACACATTTTGCACCTGGTTTTATTCACTCAGTCTAGTTTAATATTCAACGTATTGTTATATACATAAAGGGTTTATTCATTTTTATTGCTCAGTGTTATTCTATTCTGTGAATGTACCAGTTTGTTTGTCTACCCATCAGTTGTTGGATGTTTGGGTCACTTCCAGCTTTGAAGATTATGCTACAATGCTTTAAACCTAGAACACTTACCTAACAAAGGACGTGAAAGAACTATATAAAGAGAACTGTGAAACTCTAAGAAAAGAAATAGCTGAAAATGTTAACAAATGAAAAAATATACCATGCTCATGGCTGGGAAGAATCAACATTGGTAATATGTCCATATTACATTATATTATTTTAAAAGTCCAATTTTAACAAATTTCTAACAAAAAATTATGAGTCATGCAAAGTAACAGGGGTGTTTATACACAGGGAAAAAAAGCAGAGCCAAAAGAAACTGTTGCTGAGAAAGGTCACATGTTGGACTCACTAGATAGAGACTTTAAATCAGCTACTATATGTATTTTCAAAGAATTAAAAGAAGATTTATTTATTTTGTGCTGCAGAGCCGATTTATTTTAGGAAGAGAGAGAAGGGGACCCAAGAGAGGGTTGACCAAAAGATGATATGTTTTTTAAAAATTAAAGAAAAGTATGAGAATGATGTCTTAGCAAATAAGAGATTATAAATAAAGAGATAGAAGTTATAAAAAAAGAAGAGAAATCCTGGAATTGATAATTACAAAAACACAAACAAAAAATTCAATACAGGGATCACCAGCAGATCTGAACTGGCAGAGGAAAGATCTCTGAATTTAAGGTTAGTTTATTTGAGCTTATTCAGTCTGAGACACAGAAGGAAAAGTGAAAGAGGAAAAATGGACAAAGACACCTATGGGATATCATCAATGTATGTAATATGAGAGTCTCAGAAAGGGTCATGAGGAACACTGGAAGAAATTATGGCTGAAAACCTCCAAAATTGATGAAACATTAATGTATACATCCAGGAAACTCAATGAACTTTAAGTAGGATAAACTCAATGAGACTTAGAACTATACACATTTCAGAATTAAATTGTCAAAAGTGAAAGCCAATAGTAATATGTTACAAGTACAATAAAAAATCATTTGTATTTCTGTATGTTTGAAATGGATAATAAAAAATAAAATTAATCAAACAATTCCATTCATTGTAGTATAAAATTACTTATGAATAAATTTAACAAAATAAATATAAGGCTTGGATATTGAAAACTACAAAGCATCTTTGAAGGAAATTAAAGAAGACCTTTAATGAATGGAAAGACATATTATGTTGTTGAATTGGAAGACTTAAAAATAAGATGGCGGTATTTTCCAAACTGATCTATGGATTCAATCTAATCTTTTTCAAAGCCCAGCTTCCTTTTTTCTTTGCAGAAATTGACAAACTGCTACTAAAATTTAGCATTAGTATGAATTGCAAGAGACCCAGAATAGTTAAAGCCTTAAAAAAGGAAACAAAGTAGGACTCATCCTTCCTGATTTCAAAATTTCCTGCAGCCTTGTTGAGAGTTAACATTAGCAATATAGCAGAGTAGGAGGTCCCTGGCCCATGTACCCTCAAAGAAACACGTTTGAAAGCTAACAAAATACACACACACACACACACACACACACGCACAGATACATTATTCAGCTTTAAAAAAAAAAAGGAAATCCTGTCATTTGTAACAACATGGGTGAACCTGGAGGACATTGTGTTAAGTGAAATAAGCCAGCTACATGGTACTGCATGATCTCAGTTTTATGCAGAATCTAAACAAATCAAACTCACAGAAACAGAGTGTAGGACGGTGGTTGCCAGGAGCTGGGGGTGTGTGGGAAATGGAGAGCTGTTGGTCCAAGGCTACAAAGTTTCATTTGTGAGTAAGTTCTAGAGATCCAATAGTTGTTGATACTGTGTTATGTAATTGAACTTTGCTAAGAGAGCAGAACTTAAGTGTTCTTACCATATACACACAAAAGGTAGCTATGGGAGGTGGCAGATACGTTAATTAGCTTGAATGTGGTAATCATTTTACAATATATATCACAACATCACATTGTGTACCTTAAATACATAGAGTTTATATTTTTCAAGTATACGTCAACAAAGCTGGGGAAAAACTTACTGCAGAGCCCTAGTAATCAAGACAGCATAGTACGGGCATAATGCTAGCCACATAGGACATGCACCTTAGTGGAACAGAACTGAGAGTCTAAATAAACCCATACATTTATGGTCATTTTATTTTTGACAAGTGTGCCAAGAAAATTTAATGAGAGAGGAGTGGTGTTTTTTTCTTTTTAACAAATGTGCTGTGATAACTGGATATTTGCATGCAAAAAAAAGAAAAGATTTCTATCTCACACCATATGCAAGAATGAACTCATAATGTATCAGAGCCTTAGTGACACTCTTAAGAGAAAATACAGGAGAAAATCTTCATGATCTTGTCTTAGGTAATGGTTTCTTAGATAAAACACCATATATATATAAGCATCAAAAGAAAATAGAGATGAATTAGACTTCACAAAAATTAAACACTTTTTTAAAAAAAATTGCCTGTAAAGCCGATTGGACATTCCTTAAGTCTTTCTGTTTCCTAAGTGCTGTCAAACATTTAACTAATTTATTTTCTTAAAACCAATTTAAAAATATTTATAGCCCAGTTTAATGACTAAAGTGGAAGATTGAATTGATCAAGTCAAATAATGGTATTTATGTTAAAAATTAAGTGAAATGGTTATTTTTCTACATGGCTTATAGCTCTACTAAAGGTTTTAGTAGATCAACCTCAGGTCACAAACTCCAGCATATAAGGAATGTGACTGTGTTTATAAACAGGTGATAGATGTTAAACACAGATGTTAAGATCACAGACTCTGCTGCCAGACGCATGGGTTCAAGTCCTAACTCTGCCTCTCACTGGCTAGGATAAAAACATTTCTTAATATTTCTTGAATATTACCCTAAAGGAAAAGGAAAAATCCAAAAATAGAAGTTCTCACCATGTTTTGAGCATTGCTATCACCTTTGGAATAAGTGAACAGCTTATTATGGAGACTACTCTGGTAATATTTATTATCATACATCATTCCTAGTAGGTTTGTTAAAGTAGACTCTACTTTTTGGTCATACTTTTATATAGAAGCACAGATTTGTTTGAGATGGAAGGGATCTTGTAGATCTTGTTATAAAAGTAAGATATCTGACATTGAGTCATTCTTTGACTCTCTCAAGGTCATATAAATAATGAGTGGCAATAGATAACTGGAAAGGACAGCTACAGGTCAGATATGTGGGTAATCTGGATCTTGTTTTCATTCATATATTTTTCAACAGTAGATTAAGCCTCAACTCAGATCCCTGGCTTTCCACTATAATGCGATTTCTCCAGCGTATTTTTCAACTTTTGTTTTCTAGAACCAAAACTTTTGATGTTTTAGCAACATCATTTGTAGGGTACATGTGAATCTTTCTAAATGTAGAATATAAATGTCTTAACACAATAACTAAGAGGATGCCATGAAGGCTATGTTAACCATTTTGATGAAAGTATTTCTTTCCCCCACCCATAAGAACTGTTTTATTTCATCCTATATATATACATATATATATATATATATATTTATTTATTTATTAAAAAAAAAAAAGAATTGAATGTACTGTATTCTAATATGAAGGCAGTAGATTGTCTAATATCAGGTGGGGAGGTAGGGGAATGAGGGAGTGGGGAGAGTGAAGGATGGAGGAGGATAGGGTATTATAGTGTATGGCACACCTTTTTGGGAAAGCACAATTATAAGTAGGTCCTTACCTAACATATACCATCAGTGTAATCTAATTCTTTGTACCCTGGATGAATCCCAAACAATAAAGAAATAAAAAATAAAAAATGTAAGAAAAAGAATTCAGTCAAAAAAGAAAACTTTATTTCCAAATGTAGAGCCATACTTTTCCATCCCCTGCTCTAGGAAATAGTCAGTAAACAGTTATCTATGAATTTTGCAACATATATGCTTGAAAAATTAGTAATGAATATGTTAAATACATGAGGAAATGCTATATTAAATAGCAAGACATGAAAGTGTATGAATGCATGTAATCATGTCTACAAATAATACATCATGCATGTAATAAAAAGATGACAAAGTAAATCAAATTACTGTGGTTATAGTAAGATGGCAGGGCAGTAAATGGATGATTTTGTCTTTCCTCAATATTTCAGTGCTTGTTTATATTACTTTTATAATAAAAAAAATCTTAAAAAGGGAAATAAATAAATGAATGAGATGGCTAAAAATCTTGGAAGGGAAAGTGGCTCTAACCCAGCTAGTATTGCCTATTGACTTTGTTAAATTCTCTTATAAGTTGATAAATAATAAACTAATCATATTACTGTTTGACTTTTAAGTATTACCTCTGACAGAAGGTGCCTTTAGCTCAGTGGGTAGGGTGCTGGCCACATACACCCAGGCTGGCAGGTTTGAACCTGGCCCAGGCCAGCTAAACAACAATGACAATTGCAACAACAAAAAATAGCCAGGCATTGTGATGGGCACCTGTAGTACCAGCTACTTGCAAGGCTGAGGCAAGGGAATCGCTTAAGCCCAGGAGTTTTAGGTTGCTGTGAACTGTGATGCCACATCACTCTACCAAGGGTGACATAGCAAGACTGTCTCAAAAAAAAAAAAAATTTAACGGATCCACACCCCTAGCACAGTGGTTATGGCATCAGCCACATACACTGAAGCTGGTGGGTTCAAACCCAGCTGCAGCCAGTTAACAAACAATGACAAGTGCAACAACAACAAAAAATAGCCAGGTGTTGTGGTGGGTGCCTATAGTCCCAGCTACTTGGGAGGATGAGGCAAGGGAATCATTTAAGCTCAAGAATTTGAGGTTGCTATGAGCTGTGATGCCATGGCACTCTACAAGGGTGACATAGTGAGACTCTGACAAAAAAAAGAAAAAGAAAAAAATTACCACTAAGATTAAACATATTTTTCCCACTATTTATTTTATATTCTGTTTTTTTTTTTTATTGACATGTCTGTTTGTGTCTTTTATTTTTCTACTGGGGGTTTTATGTTCTAAAAACTCTATTATTGCCTATTCCCTGTCAAATGAATATGTCATCATTGTTGAGAATTTGAAAAGCTCACAGTGTAGAAGATATGGTAAAAATAACTCATGATCATTCACATAGAAAGTCCAAGTACTGGACTTTCTGGTGATTTTGGTGGATTATTATGGTGGATTTTCTGGTGGATTTTTATGGTGTTTTCCCTATATTTTCTCTAGAAGTTCAGATAATTAGATATACAAGTACTCACAGACATTATGAAGTAGTGGTCATATTTTATAGATTTCTAGGTAACATTTTGAATTTAAGCACATTTTCTTATGCCATAAAAATCCTTCCAGAACAATATTTCTAATGGTGCCAAATAATTAACCTACCATGGTTTGGTGCCTTTAACTCAGTGGTTAGGGTGCTGGCCACATACACCAGGGCTGGCAGTTCAATCCTGGCCCAGGCCTGCTAATCAACAAAACAACTACAACAACAACAAAAAAATAGCTGGGCATATTGTAAGACACCTATAGTCCCAGATACTTGAGAGGATGAGGCAAGAGAATTGCTTAAGCCAAAGAGTTTGAGATTGCTGTGAGCTGTGATGCCATGGCACTCTACTGAGGGTGACATAGGGAGACTCTGTCTCAAAAATAAAAATTAAAAATTAAAAATATTCACCTACCAAAGATCCATGTATGATTATTTATTTACTCACTCTCTTATTAATCATTTAGCTCTTTATATTTCACTATTATTAATAAAGTATAAGGTCTTTGTACACAATTCTTTGGGAATGTAATTTAATTTGTAAACTTAGCTGTACAACAAGGATATTAACTATCATATATTGTAAACATTTTTCAACTTTATAGTCTTCTTAAAATAAAATTTACTGAAAAGGTAATATGTTATATATATCAAAAACCAAAAATGAAGAAAGGTATTAAGTGAAAAGTATCCCTCCCAACTTAATCTCCCATCTACCCAGTTCCACCCACCACCCTCACCTGCACAGTTAACTACTGTTATACATTTCTTCTGCAACCTTTAAGTGTATGTGTTCAAATAGGGATAACCTCTGTCCTTTTTCCACATAATATGGACTATACAATATGCACTTTTCTGAGTTGTTTTTAGTCATTTCACAATATATATTGTACTTGGACTTTCTATGTCAGTACAAAAAAACACTTGCTTATTCTTTTTATAGCTTCATAGTATGACTGTACCTTTTTTTAATAAGTGGTCTAATGATAGACCTTTGGGTTTTATCCTTACAATTGCACAGCGAACAACCTGGAACATATGTTATTGCAAATATGTATATAATACTGGAATATCTATGCGATGAATTGCTAGAAGTAGAATTACTGGGTTAAAGGATTTATGCATTCATAATTTGATAGGCTTCTTAAATTGCTTTCAATGGGCATAACCAATCATACTGTCACCAACAGTATGTAACAATTTACCACAGCCTTGCTGACAGAGTATTTTATCAAGATACTTTTTGCCATTACAATTGGTAAAAAAGTCATGTCTTTTATTTTTATTTGTAGATTTTCATTTAAAATGGCCTTTGATGACTAGTACTTGATGCTGCCTCTCCTAGCATCTGAATAAAATACAGAATATGACCCAGAGGAGGAATATTTACAGATACCATGAAGGGTAAGACTTACAAGGAGTCCATTGCCAGAAAGTGTCAAACATTTAAACTAACTCTACAATAAGTAATATAATTTCCAATTATTGAATATTCACTATATGTGGGGGCTAGTATATATGTTTATGCATGCACACACACATACACACACACTCTTCACCCTCCAGATTCTTGATAATAATCCTATATGTGATTTTATGAGCTGTATTTGACAAAAGAATAAACTTTGGCTCAGAAAACTGAAATGATTTACTTATTTAAGGCCACACAATTAAAGGCACAATTGAAGTTCAAACACAGCCCTCTAGATCCAAAGCTGCAACTTATTTCAACATACTACATGTTTTATATTTTCTCACTTTGACTCCTGGTTCAAGAAGAGAAGAATTATACCAATTGAAAAATTAGCCATCTCCCTGAATCTTTGTGAGTACTGACTTCTGAGGTAGTTCAAAATGCTTTTCCTGGGACTAGAAATATCCACTTGGCAGTCATTCATGGTGAGACAGGGAATAGAGGACCCCAGCCACCTGTGGCTGGGGTTACCACCCCAAAACATCTCTCTTGGGGCACAGTGAAGCAGTAGGGGAGTCTGGGAGCCAATGAGAAGATAGAGAGCTGAGAGTAACTGGTGCAGAAGGCAAGTGCCTGGGTATGGGAAGAGCCTAAGGAGGCCCTCCAGTGGAAGACTAGAAACAGGAAAGGGCTGGGTTTGGACTGTACTTCTCAATGGAGCTGCCTTGGAAGGGCTTAAGCAAGTGAGAAAACTCAAACAGCATCCAGGGGCTGAGATTGACTCACTCGGTGGGGTGGAACTCCCATCAGCTTGGCTACTAGCAGGGGACTGCCATTGTTGTAGAATCACCCACAAGAAACAGTCTTCAGGGTCCTAGTACATGGCTGGCACTGACATGCTTCCTGAGCTCTAGCACCCATCTATGAGATAAGTTGAATGGCTCTCACACACCTAAGAAAGTCACTTTCTTGCTAGTGGGCACTGTTTGGAAGATCAAGACATATAAGAAATCTGAAGAGACATGTCTTCTAAGAAATCTGGAGGAGGGTGGAGCAAAATAGTGAACTAGAAGGATCTCTCTGCTGGCCTCCCCCGGTATGGCAAGGGAACAAGAGAGAACCCAACCATATCTAGCATGGGGAACCTATCTGGAATCATTGCTCTGGGAGCATATACCAAAGCACTGGTGGGCCACAGAAGACAGTGGGAGATCTGGACCGGTGGAGGACTAACTCAGTATGCTAGTGTCTAGGAGCAGGTGGAGAACGGTCAGTCTATCTCTGGAATCATTGCTCTGGTAGCATATACCAAGGCACTGGTGGGCCACGGAAGACAAGGGGAGATCTGGAGCTGTGGAGGACTAACTCAGTATGCTAGCGTCTAGGTCAGTCCCCTCACAGAGGTCTAGAGATCTGGGGGAGCCATTCCACAACTTTTGGAATTCAGGGGAAGCTGTGCATTAAGCAGAAAGCTTGGAAGAGTGGGCTGACTCAAACAGTAAAAGGCAACCAGGTTTTAATACCAAGTGGAGTGGATTTATCATCAGCTTGTTTGCTGGTGGAGCTGCCATTGTAGAAAGGTCATGTGGGTAGGTCTGTTCACAGGGGCTTAAAGTACAGCTGACTCTCACCTGCCTGCTGAGATCAGACTTCCTCTCTTGGGATGAGCTAAGGGGCTCCTACACTCCTCAGGAATTGTTGTCAGGAGGCACTGTGAGACTTGCCCCCTAAGAGTTCTAGATAGTTTTTAATAGTCTAACCCTGTGGGGGATGAATGCAGAGGAAAAATCAGGGACTAATCAATAGCAACTAAGTTAAGAAGATATGACCTCTTCTCAGAAACTAGAGAGTGGTTCCCAGTGTGTATCTTCCATCTCCAAAAACTACAGTGGCACCTGGGTCCTGGAAATATATTGCAACATATATATCTCCCAATTGTGTATGTGTGCATAGATAGATAGATAGTTTGGTTTGGTTTTCTTTTTTGCTAATTTTATGGTTGGTTCTCTTCTTCATTTATATTTTTACTTACATCAAGAGCAAGGGCTCCTCTATTTTTGGTTACTGTATTTCAGACTAATTTATTTTCTCTTTCTCTATTTTACTTCTCTCCTTCTTTCTCTTTTTCAATACAGGCTTTTCTACTTTTCTCATTTTTCCTACATAAAGTGCTCAAATAATAGCTAAGATTTGCCCCCCTTTTTTCTTTCTTTTTTCCTCTTCATTGTCTCTCCTGTATTTGATAGAACTGTATTTTGAATTTCCCTTATCTATTCTTACAATTATCTTTTTTCTCTTTTCTCTAGTGTTAGGGTGTCACAGCATTGGTCTGGCTAGGAGGTCACCACAGTGGTTTGGCTCAAGGACGGTAAGAGACCACAGTCAAGAGAGTTGTTCTACCGTTGGCCTTGGGAAGGCAAATCCACAGTGCTGAATTTTTCCTTTTCGGTTCTTGTTTTTGTTTTTTTCTCTTTTCTTCTTCTTCCTATGTTTGGCAAAAGTAGGGTCTTGCTTTGTTCAGGCTGGTAAGGAGCTCCTGATTTTGAGGGGCCTTCCCAGTCTAGCAACCCCAAATCCTGGAGTTACAGTCATGGCATTAGCACCATGAAAAAAATATGATTTCTGTCACTCTAATTCTCTCTTTTTATCCTCCTTTTCTCTAGATTGAATTACTTTCATTCACACCCTTCCTTCTTTTTGCTTTATCCCTTCTCTTTTCTTCTTACTTTCTTTTCCTCTTCTTTTGCCCTGCATGCTCTTTACCCTTCTCTTCCTCTTGGCCTTATGCCAAGAGGACATCTCAACACATAAGCTCTGAGGCAATATTATGCAGAATGAAGGAGAAAGGAAGCAGAAAAAATTAGGGCAAAGAGGTGAGCAAGAAGAAAAACAACATAAGGAAGAACCAACAGAAAAATTCTAACATGAAAAAACAAAAGAGAACAAGTCCCCCAAGGGATCATGAGACAGCTAATGCACAGGATGCAACCTTAAACAAATAATGAAATTAACAGAAAAGGGATTTAAAACATGGAAGAAAAAGAAAATAAAGGAAAGTAATGAGAAAATGGAAAAAGAAAACCAAAAAGTGGATGAAACACATGAAGAATATAGAAAGCATATGGCAGACATAGGGAAATGAAGGAATCAATCAGGGAATGTAAAGGTGGAGGAGAAAGTATCAAAAATAGATTAGTCCATAGAGAAGAAAGAATCTTAAAGCTAGAGGATAAAGTTCAGGAGCTAAGGCAGGCAGTTAAACACACACAAAAAAAAAAGAAGAGAAAAAAACAAAACAATCACTTGGAGAACTATAGAACTTCACAAAGCAGTCAAACATATTACTTATAGGAAGAAGAAGAAGACTATACCACAGGATTAGAATCTCTACTTGGGTATATCTTAAGTGAAAATATCCCAATTTTCCCACCCTCCGGCTCCCTCCCCAGCCCCTGTGACCCACAGCCTGTGGCAGCTGGCTCCACCCTCCAGTTCCCTATCCAGCTCCTATGACACAAATGGCTGGTGACAACACCCTCCAGCTCCCTGCCAGCTCCTGCTACCTGCACACAGCAGTATCACAGACTGTCAGCACCATGCCTAACAGTGGCAGTGCCTCCCCTGACAGTAGTGGCAGCTAAAAGTCCCTCCCACTGGGGTCAAATTGAACTGCCAGAGGACCCCTGCTGCCTAGATGGTGAAAACCTATTGAACTCTCCCACCTGATCAGTGTTTGTGTCCACTGGGACAATTGGTTTGGACCCCGTGACCTGGGCTGATCACCCAGAGACCCACCAAAGTTGTACACTAGTTGTGTTGTAGTGGGAGTGTGGAATTCTCCCCTGCCAGTTGTCACCTGTGGGGGAAACAGGGTGTCTTAGTTGCTTATATATCACCACAACATAGATTTCACCCCAAAGCGACAGATTCACTAGGATTGGACAGAGACTAAGAGAATACTGGTCAGTGTTATCTACCCATACCACACCAAGCAGGTGACCAGAGTTTCAAGCAGTAGGTATGAATAGGATCTTTGTAAAGCTCTAAGGGAAAATCTATAATCACTAGTCCCAGTAATTTGGTAAAGGGATGGTTAATTACAACTCCAGGAGCCCTCAATTCAATTTCAACTTTCCAACTTCTCTAGCCAAATGGTGAAAAGTAATCATGGGACAAAATCATCAGAAAAATTGTGGCAACATGAATAATCACAGTAGATCAACTACCCCACGGAATGACAAAGGAGATACAATAGAAGATCCCATTCGTAAACAAATGGCTGAGATGACAAAAATCAAATTCAGAATTTGGATCACAAATAAGATTAACAGAATGGAAGTAAAGATTGAATTAGAAATTCAAGGAGCAATTCAAAAGTTATCTCAAGAATTCAATGAATTCAAAGACAAAATCACCAAAGATTTTGACACATTGAGGCAAGAACTTGTAGCCCTCAAAGATCTGAGAAATACAGTACAATACCTCATTAACAGAATGGAGCAGACAGAAGAAAGGATCTATGACAATGAAGACAAAGCTTTTGAAAACTCCCAATTGCTCAAAGTGGAAGAGAAGTGGAGAGCAAAAAGGATGATTCCCTGAGAGAACTGTGGGACCACTCGAAAAGAGCAAACATTCACTTCATAGGATTCCCTGAAGGACAGATACTATACTTCAAGAAATAATTGGCTTGGCGCCTGTGGCTCAATCGGCTAAGGTGCCAGCCACGTACACCTAAGGTGGCCGGTTCGAATCCTCAGCCTGGGCCCACCAAACAACAATGATGGCTGCAACCAAAAAATGGCCAGGTGTTGTGGCGGGCACTTGTGGTCCCAGCTACTTGGGAGGTGGAGGCAGGAGACTCGCTTGAGCCCAGGAGTTGGAGATTGCTATGAGCTGTGATGCCATGGCACTCTACCCAGGGGGATAGCTTGAGGCTCTGTCTCAAAATAACAATAATAATAATAATAATAATTGAGGAGAACTTCCCAAACATGGCAAAAGATACAGAAATTCAGATAGAAGAA
>CAUYQV010100516.1:0-21729 GCA_963574575.1 Galagoides demidoff | reverse complement strand
TTTTTTTTTTTTTTGAGACAGAACCTCAAGCTATCCCCCTGGGTAGAGTGCCATGGCATCACAGCTCATAGCAACCTCCAACTCCTGGGCTCAAGCAAGTCTCCTGCCTCTGCCTCCCAAGTAGCTGGGACCACAGGCACCCTCCACAATGCCTGGCCATTTTTTTGTTGCAGCCATCATTGTTGTTTGGCGGGCCCGGGCTGGGGATTCGAACCCGCCACCTTAGGTGTACGTGACCGGCGCCTTAGCCGATTGAACCATAGGCACTGAGCCAGGACAACAATTCTTGTGTCTGTTGTAGTTTTTATACTGAAGTCAATATATTAATGAGGTATCAGAGCTCAGAACATAATAACCCAAAGTGTTGAAAACAAATACATTATTTTATAAGGAGGATACATAATAAATGATATCATGCAGTTTATCCTG
This sequence comes from Galagoides demidoff, assembly GCA_963574575.1. Classification (NCBI taxonomy): domain Eukaryota; kingdom Metazoa; phylum Chordata; class Mammalia; order Primates; family Galagidae; genus Galagoides; species Galagoides demidoff. The sequence continues at coordinate 21,300 of CAUYQV010100516.1, read as the reverse complement.
GTTGTAGCTTTCCAGAAGAGGGATAATTTCTCTTCATGTTTGAAAAGAAAACTTAGCTTGCTGTGAACCAAAGGACCTTAGAAGGGCCTCGGAAGCAAGGTCTCTCTGCCCTTCTCCTGCAATCCTGTTCTCCCAGCCCTTATTCTCCCCTGAAGCAAGTCATAGGAAATAGAATTCTTCTTCAATGTGTGTCATAGGAATGAGAACTCTCTTCCCCCTAAACAAGCCATAAAGCCTACACACGTCAATCTCACCCTTACTCCTCCCTTAGTCTGGAAGAATCTCAACAGGGAAATCTTGTTGTATTTCCCCACTTATAACCCCATAAGTACATACCTTTTTGTCCTATCACATTTAGGACAATCACATTGATCAGTGAACCTAAACGCAAAATAGAAAGATTTCCTTGGGTCTTTGGATCTTTATTTCTGAAAACTCTTTGTTATGTACGATTTTGATTAAATAAATTTGTTATGCTTTTCTCCTATTAGCCTGTGTTTTGTCCGAGGAGTGTTGGCTATGACCCTTATAATAAGTTTAGAAATGTATCACACATTTCTCCCCCTACAGAAGGATATTTTTGTCTCTTACAGTCATGTATTAAAATGATGCGCCCTGAACTCAAACACTTGTCACATAATTTTACTTTAGCAGAAGAGAAAAAGGGAAGAGCTGGGCTGCTTGATTAAATAACGAGACCTGAATACAACCTACCAATAAATCTCAGGTTACATACAATTTTCTACTGTTAAGTCGTTGGGATGGAATTATTCTGTGATTTGTGGTGGAAAAACATCATATATATACAGAAGGTGCCAGAAAAAGATAACACATTTTAAGATAGGAAAAACCTGTTTAAAATTGTAATACTAAAGTCACATTTGATTTTTGCAATTACAAGGGGTTCTCAAATAGGACTCGTATTCATCTTTTGTTATTGATAGACACACACATATGTAGTTGGGTAAGTTTAAACCAAATTGAAAATTAAACATAGATTCCAAAATGTAAAACTGTGAAATGCAGTGGAAAAGAATATTTTCTTATGTTTATGAGTGAGGTCAAGTCCAAATTGTTAATATAAGAAACATATAGTTATATTTACTAAAATCATCACTCAATAACAGTTATCATTCAACTGTTTAGTTGATTTTCATCATATTCGCATGTATCCAGCTTGCGTTACTTGTGGGTAATGTTTGCATTTCAAAAGAAAATTCTGAGAGAAAATACATGGATATGGATAATCTTGCTGCACACAGTCTGGAATACTCAGCATCACAAAATCCATACTTATAAGTCACATGCCATAAGAGAGGAGAGTGGAGAACACATCTGCAAGCTAGCTTTTCTGGAAAAGCAAGCTTAATCCACACAGAATAATGGACTATTCTGTTACTTCAAGAATATATTTTTGATATTAGACCCTACCTTCAGGTTTTGATTTAGAGTTTTCGAAGGCAGTTTAATAACTAATGTTTTTATATTACTCAAGAGGCCAAGGTCATAGTTTTAACATATTGGTAGGTTGGTTTAACCTAGAAGCATTTGATTTCCTGGTGAGCAGTCCAATGGCCTTTCACAAGCTGGCCTCAGCAAAAATGCTAATGTCTCAGCAGGAACTCATCACCAATGTAGGAAGAAAGACTGGGAATAATGGTGTTCCGACAGAGTTTGTAATGCCTTTCTATTCCAAACCCAACAAGCTAATACTTGACATTGTACTCAGCATCAAGGGATCATTTGAAAAGAGTAATCACAATTAATTCACGTCAACAAATGATGCCCAGCTATGATCTTTTCCTGCACAGACAAATTTACTCATTTTCCACCACACCTCACCATACTAATTACTGTTTGCTGTGAATGCATCTGTGCTTAAACCTCAACATAAGTTGATTTTACTTAAATTTTAAACATATATGTAGATATTAATGTCTACTAACTGCTAACAAATTTGTTTCTAAAAAAGTGTCAATTTTCATTTAAGATCAAATAAGCTAATAACTGTAGCATATATTTACAGGAAAAGTAATATTTATTTTCTGCCAATGAAAAAAGAAAAAGAGTATTTGATGAAGGCAGGAGAGCTTGGTTCCCATATTGTGTGGGAAGTTGCCTTGATGTAATAGTAAATTCTGAAGACGCCACCAGTGCTCATGGACCAGACAGGTTCGGGGACTAAATTCAAGCATGCACATCACATCATTTATTAAATATGTTTGATACACACCACATGAAGCAAGGGAAAGAGATGTGATAAGTTGATTCATTTATGATACAGTGTAAGTGCACTGGAAGGTTTGCCTTATATGAATCCGTAGTACACAAGGTCCATTTGTCCTGCCTGTCCGCCTTCCATATGATAGTATATATGATTGTCAGAATGAGAACTGAGGTTCAAGCAAGAGGGCTCACCGGGAAAACACTGTGGCAAACGGCACATTCTTCCTCTGTCAGAGAGACACAGGGCTAAATATACTTAGTAAATAGCTATAGTTTGCTATTAACTAACTTGTTGAACAGCTGTAAGTCTTAGGTGACTTGAGCATACAGCTGTCAAGGCCAACATGGGGGTCCACAATGGGCAGCCAAATTAAGATCTCATAAATAATGCGGGCTTCATATGCTTCATGCATATTTAATGTGTCCTGGTATTCACTGTCTCTGGTGCCCCATGCATTTTTAATATCTCATGAATAATCTGCACTCTTGGTCTCTTCCCCCTTCTATCCTTTTCTAAGTTTAACCCTTTCTGATCCCTGTGTAAGATCTTGTCCCACTTAATGATTTCCCGTTCCACTGCAATGCTGGAAGACAGCTGACATGTTTTTTTCTTGTTGCATTTGGTCGCCTGCTCCACTGATGGAGCCTGTCTGATACATTTCCACATGTGGAGCGATTCTAGTCAACGGTAGTGGAGGCTGTGCTCTTTCTGCTTTTCAACAGGCCATGTGCTTTGATGTGAACAGGTGATCAGTGATCAAGCGTTGCATTCACACAGTTGTGCTTGTAGGGAAAGGACCCACCAAAAATAAGCAAGAGCTGAGGAGTATGCCGGTGGCAGAAAGAATGGATTGGGAACGTTTAACTCACACTTGCTGTATTTACCAGCTTCTATTCTGGGCTTCACAGAGCTTGCCAATTCCTTTCATTTCTTCCTTGCTAGAATTGAATATTCATAAACACTACAACAAAGGAATCTGTCCTGTAACTATCAAACAAGTTTTAAATTAGCTACAATGGTAAAGATTTTCAAACCCAAGGAAAAAGATGATGTGTATGTGTATTTTCATGGATGGGTGTGGTCGTGAGAGTGTAGGGGTGTATTTGAACAGAGAGCTGTTGATGATTGGTAGCTATTAGAGAAAGAATTGTATCTGAACAGAGCTGTTCATGATTGATAGATATTAAAGACAGAATTAAATTTACATATAATTACAAGAAACTAACTTAAATATATAAGAACATTTTTAACTTGGAAATACAAGAGTCATAAGGTAAACAGTCATGAGAGGAAAATTTTTGAAAATTAAATCAATTAGTTGGTAAGAAATTCAACAATGAAAGCATTTCAAGGCAGATACTTCTTAAAAAAGCTGAATTACTAGAAGCACCAAATATTTTATAAAACTAAATGTGTGAATATGATGATATCAAAACTTTCATTCTTTTATCTCTTGGAATAAAAATGTATTATTACTTATATCTGATTTAGTTCTATACTCCATATGATTGGTGAAAATAATACTCAAGTTATTTTATAAAGGGTTGCATTCACCTTGAAGTGACTTCAGCAAAGATAATAATCTGAATGTAATATATATATATATAGTTTGTATTACCCTAAGTATTAAGTAATTTTATTTCTGGGAAGCATCACCTCATCCAATCTTGCTTGTCAACTCGACATACTCTATCTGGACTTTATGCTGTCTGGATAGTTCCATTTGGCAAAACCTATCAATTTTAGATTAAATTGTGTATGTGTATATTTGGGATAAGGGTAGCAACGATGATATAAGCTGTCCTGTGTACCAGTCAGGAAGGAAGATGATGATAATACACTTGGTTAGAAGAAAAGAGAAAGGGAGAAGAGCAGCTATAATACACAATATCAAATTTAAATCACTAGAATAATATACACATGAGGCTCTAAATTTTAAACAGTTGAGCCACCTTCATTTTTAAATGTAAAATTGTTTTGTTTTATTCCCTCCATCATTAGAATAAAATGAAACCAGTTACACTTTACAAAGATTTTAGTTGTTAGTGGAGAGTTGACTATGAAAGTGAATAAATTATTAATTATTATTAGTAATATAATAATATGATCATATTGTTATTAATATTAATCCAGATATTTATATTTCTAATGATATATAGAAAAATAATTATGAGATCTATGGAAATTAGAGATGAATTTTTAGTACAAATATTTTTATTTTTAAATTTATTCATTTAATGTGATAGTGTTATTACTAATTTTACAAGAAGGAATTATGTGGATGTACTTTGCCATGCATCTGCCATGCCAGAACTTAAACATGTGCATGGGCATATGTTGTAAATTTAAATTAACCTAAGAGTTTTGAGTTTGCACTACCATGAACCAGGACAAGTGAGCCCTTAAAAATCTGCTTTCTACTATTATTTGTTCCTTTATTAACTATTTCCATCATTGACTTAAGAGGAATTCCAGAGGTAGCACAATAAAAAATTTTCATGTTATAGTTTTTTGAGTATGTATTACATCTAAAATGGGGACCACTTTTGTAAGATAAAATTACATATGTAACATGTACAGACCTCAGGATTTAACACAATGAGTTTTCCCATGTACACACCTATGTACCTTACACCCTCCTCTAACAGGTATAGACTATTGCTCTCATGAGAATTCACTGTGTCCCTTTCCCATCAGTCCTCACTCCCTCAAACAAAAGCTTTTATAAATTTTATCATCAAAATTATTTTTTCCAAGTATAACATTGGTGCTCTTATAGGGATTGCATTGAGTCTGTGGATCTCTTGGGTAGTATGGGCATTTTAACAATTTTGAAGAACTTGAAAAAAAATAGTTCTTCATTTTGTATGTAACCAGGTAAAATCCTGAATAGCCAATGCAGTTCTAAGTTAAAAAAAAGGAAAAAAAAAAAGTCTGGAGACTTCATGACCTCATGTTACAAGACTTCAGATTATACTATACATCTATGGTGATCAAAACAGCATAGTACTGGTACAAAAAAAGAAACATCGGCTTATGGAACAGAATAGAGAACCTGAAGATTTACTAGCCTTATATTACCATCTGATCTTCAAAAAAACCAAACAAAAGCATACACTGGGGAAAAGAATCCCTATTTAGTGCTGGGAGAATTGGTTAGCCACATATAAAAGGCCAATCAGGAGCCACACCTCTCACAACCTACAAAAATTGACTCACACTGGATAAAATAATCCAAGACATGAAATGATAAAAAACTATAAAATAAAGTGTCACTAAAACTCCTGAAAATATTGGCTTTGGAAAAATTTTTATGAAGAAGACCCCATTGGCAATTGTAGCAACACCAAGAATATATAAATGGGACATGATCAAGCTAACTTCTTCACAGCTAAGAACACAACAACTAAAGCAAACAGACAACCTTCAGAATGGGAAAAGATACTGACATGCTATGTATCTGAGAAAGGGCTAAGAATTAGAATCCATATGGAACTCAAACTAATCCACAAGGAGAGAGAAAATAACCCCATTTATCACTGGGAAGAGACATGAAAGAGCCTTCTATCAAGAAGACAGATGAATGGCTAACAAACGTGAAAAAATGCTCCTGAATCATTGGAGAAATGTAAATCAAAACCACCTTGAGATATCACCAAACTCTAGTGAGAATAGCCCACATCACAAAGTCTCAAAGCTACAGATGCTGGAGTGGGTGTGGGGAAAAGGGAACATTTATATGCTGTTGGTGAGACTACAAACTAATACACTTTTGGAAAGAAGTGTGGAGAATCTTTAAAGAACTAAAAGTAGACATTGCATTTGATCCTACAATCCCATTACTAGGTATCTACCCAGAACAAAAAAAAAAAAAAGAAAAAAGAAAAAAAAAGAAAAAGAATTTTACCTTAAGGATACTTGTACTGGAATATTTATTGCAGCTCGATTTACAATCACCAGGATGTGGACCCAACCCAAGTGCCCATCGACCCATGAATGGATAAATAAACTATGGTATATGTATACCATGAAATACTATTCAGCTATAAAAAAGGTGGAGACTACATCTTTTGTATTTACCTGATGGATTTGGAGAACATTCTCCTAAGTAAAGTACCTCAAGAATGGAAAAGCAAGAATCCAATGTATTCAATACTAATATGAAACTAGTAGATGAATGGCTACATTCCCATACAAGAAAAAAAAAACATAATTATATTAAGTAGGGGGGAGAGAGAGAGGAAGAGTTGTGGTAAGCTCTCAACAGGTACAATGTAGGGGTATATGGAAAACCTCCTGGGTGAAGGGTTCAGCTACAACTTGGACTTTAACTAACAAACACAGTCAGTGTAACCTACATGTTTACACCCATATATTATTGGGAAATAAAAATATGAAAAATTAAAAAAATAAAAAATGGTAAAGTATCATAAAAATATAGAAAACATGCAAATGATATAAACATAATGAAAGGAAAGTAGATAAAAATGAAAATAAATATACAATAAGAACACAACTAAAATATTAATATAAGAGATAAAAAACAAAAGATTAGGTCATATATTACCTACCAGACTGAAGAATAATTCAAACTGCATCATGGCAAATGCTTGCAGGTATGTGTCACATACAGAGACATTCAAAGTGACACAACTACTTAAGAGGGATATTTTGTGCGTCTCTTGATTTTAAATATAGATGTTCTCTATATGGCTATGGCTTAAACATGTACCACAATGTCTGTGTGTTGGAAACTTAATTCCCAATGTACCAGTGTTGAAGGGTAAGAGATGATTAGATCATGAAGGCACTGCCCTCCTGAATGCATCAATGTTATTATCACGGGAATCAATGAGTTAGTTACCTTGGAAGTGATTTTCTGATAAAAGGATGAGTTTGGCCCCCTTCCCTGTCTCTTGAGCATATGCTCTCTTGCCCTTTCACCATTCTGTTGTGGGCTGATACAGAGAGTCCTTTACCCCAGGCAACACATCATTCTTATATCTCTCAATCTCTAGAACGGCGACTTCATGATCTAATCTTTTTTTTTTTAATTATAAATTACCTAGTCTCAGATATTCTGTCATAGCAGCACAAAATGAATCTAAGCTACCCCTTAGTCCTATTTTTTTTATCATCTACTCCAAAAAAGAAGATGCAATAAAGAAAGAAATTAAAAGCTCCTAAGAAAAGACAGTTGAAAAGGAAGACAGGAAGGTGAGACTGAACAGATGCAAAATGCTGACTCTGAAGAAGACGGTCAAAACAGTGGAAGAGAAATAATATTTAAAGCAATAATTCAAGAAAACCATCCATAAATAGAAAACAATGTGACTCTCTGCTTTGGAAGAGCCTCCTAGTTTCCTGAAGAAATTGATCAAAAATAAACAATTCTGAGATACATTCTAGTGAAGCCATAAGTCCTTCAATGCAAAGAAAATAAATCTGCAAGACCTCTGACAAAGAAATAAAATCGATTACAAATGCAGATGCATCTGAATGGCATCAAAGTCTTCTAAAAGAACATTCCAGAATAGTGTGATATGCTGGAGAATCTTCAAGAAACTTAAGGAAATCAAGTGGAAACCACAAAACTTAAAGAAAGTACAAACTAAGTTGTCCTTTAGGTTTCAAAGGCAAAGCAAAACCCTTTTGAATGTGCCAAAACTCAGGAAATATTGGAAACATGTTTGCAAGGAATCTACAAAAGGATGATCTTCAATCAATCAGAAAATGACTGACAAATCAACCCTAACAGATTAATGGGTCAATAGTTTATATATTTTATTGCAGAGGCAAGATTAAAACAAGGGTGAGTTCATGGTTTCAGAAAGAAGCAGTTGACTTTATTTTGAGAAGCAAGAGTTAATGCAGCTAATAAAATATAAGAAGAAAAAAAGGAAACTAAAATAATACAAATTTACTATAGTACAGGACAATGGGATCAAAAAATGCTACTTAAAACTGACAGAATGTAAAATGATGAAAAAGAAAAAGGGAGTTGAGGGCCTACAAAAAGTATTAATACAAAAGAAACTACTTCAAATTCTTTTTTTTTTTTTTTTGCTGTTTTTGGCCAAGGCCAGGTTTGAACCCACCAACTCCAGTATATCGGGCCGGTGCCCTACTCCTTTGAGCCATAGGTGCTGCCCAGAAACTACTTTAATAGAAAGACAATATTCCTAGAAACCAAAAGAAATTAGGAAAAAACAAAGACAACCAAATAGATTATAGAAATGGTAATTAGAATATAATATGTGTTAAGACATTCACATTCTACATTTAGAAAGACTCAAAGGCTATGTTAACCAGATGGATGAAAGTATTTTGAACTGTATATAGAAGCAATACACTGTACCCCATGATAGTATTAATGTACACAGCTATGCTTTAATAAATTTTTTTTAAAAGAATAAAATATGAACAGAATTGAGATCAAACATGACAATAGTATTACAATAGAAAAATGGGGAAAGAAACAAAGAGAAATAGGCTTAATTTTCCCATTTAAAGAAAACTATTTTAAAATTGGTTCATAAAGGCCTGGCGTAGTGGTTCATCCCTATAATCCTAGTACTCTGGGAGCCAAAGTGGGGGGACTGTGTGAGCTCAGGATTATGAGACCAGCCTGAGCAGAAGTGACACCTTGACTACTAATAGTAGAAAAATTTGCTGAACATCCAGACAGATGCCTGTAGTTCCAGCTATGTGAGAGGCTGAGGCAAGGAGATCACCTGAGTTCAAGAAGAATTTGAGGTTACTGTGAGCACTCTACCCAGGGTGACAGGGTGTGACTCTTCTCAAAAAAAAAAAAAAAATTGGCTTCTAAAATGAAATCTACTTTTATGTCTATTCAAGTGACACCCTTAAAATACAATAATTCAAACATACCAAAAGTAATAAAATGCATAAGGATTTACCAGTCAAATAAAACTAAAGGAAAACAGGGCTTCTAAACCTGATATCAAAGTAGACTTCAAGCCAAAACACATAACATGAAAGAAAAAATGGATACTTTATAATGTAAAAAGCACATTAGAAATTGCAGATAGCAGTTAAACTATTTATTCATTCATTTTTTATTGCGACAGAGTCTCACTATGTCACCCTCAATAGAGTGTCATGGCATCATAGCTCAAAACAACCTCAAACTCTTGGGCTCAAGGGATTCTCTTGCCTCAGCCTCCCAAGTAGCTGGGACTACAGGCACCTGCCACAACACCTGGCTATTTTTTTTTTATTGTTGTTATTGTTTTTGTTTTTTAGCAGTCCTGGGCTGGGTTCAAACCCAGCAGCTCTGGTGCATGTGGCCAGTGCCCTAACCACTGAACATGGGTGCCCAGCCTAAACTATTTATTTACTAAATAATAAGAAATGTCTCTATTAAACAAAAAAACAAAGAACATGCAAGGATAAGCAGAAACATAAGAATAATAAAAGACTTAAACATCATCCTCAATGGAGACAGTTCCATTGGAAAAAGTAATTTGAGATATAAAAAATTTTAAAGACATATCAACAAAGTGTATCCCTTGAATGTTCACAGTGGGAAGATAAAATATACCTTCTTGCCAAGTTTCCAAACACTCATAGAAACTTCATTACAGTAGATCATATACTAGAGTACAAAGAAATCATCAATAAGTTTCACAGAGTAGAAATAGTGTTCATTAGATATTATTCTATTAACATAATGAGAGGAAAGTAGTTTAATGATGAAACTATTATGTTTAATACATGTAATATCATATCATCATTTGGTAGCAGTACGATTAAACATATGAAATGCTTACTCACGAATTCACTTAAATGGTTTTCTCAGCTGCCTTCTGATTCTTTGAAGCTCATCCTCTAGTAGATTCCCTGGAAACTCAGTTCCCTCCATAAATCAAATTTTTTATAAGCCATCTATCTCATTGCTTATCAAAACATACTTTACTAGTATTTTCAACAAATTCTCTCTGCTATTTATATGTACTTATGCATTTGACACTAAAATAATATTCGTCATGAAATACTGTCTACTAAAAATATAGTGGCAACAATATTACAGATATCATGAGATAAATTGATGCACTAAATCTAAACAGCTAGTTATATGTTTGTATGAAAATAACAGTTGTAAGACATGTATACAGAGTGTCCTAATGTAACACAGAGTAAAATAAAGGCTTTATGATTAAAAATAATCTGTCTCGTAAATATATAGTTTCAAAACAAGAAGGCTAATTTTCTGTACTCAAGTCAAGATTCTCTCCTGCTCCTTAGCGTAGCACATGGTATAAATGGCATTTAATACTGTTGTGACCAGTGTTCTAAACATCATGGATTAATATAACCCCCAAATAGACTATGGTACCAAAGGCATATAGTCAGATACAGAACATTTTATAAAGGTAATATACTATAGAAGGTGGAGGGTCCTTAAGATAGGAGGGATTTATTCCCTGGTATTAGTAATTTGATCTTTGCAAAGGTTGCTAAAACAGATTTGAACCAAAACTTTACAAGGATATTCTCAGAGTCACGTCCAGAACTGACCTGAAAAAGCCGTACTTGCTACCACTGACACCACATCTACTCTGCCTGCAAAATGGAGCCATCCATTTTCAGATGCACAGATATGTGTCTTTTTATGGACAAAACCTGGCTGTATCTTGGCAGCAAGGAAGTCTTGAAAATGAGAGATCGCAAATTTCTATATAGAAAATGTGTCATCACTACACTGTAGGAAATAATCAGAATGTAGAGAGGGTGGCCAAAATCTCTCTACAGAGGGGAGAATTTCAAATAACAAGTCCATGACAGGAGCACATACTACTAGTGCTTTTTTTTTTTTTTCATTTCTGTCCTGGGAAAATGATATCGCTAGGAAAATTTCTGTCCATTTTGATAGGTATAAATCATATTGTAAAGCCAGTTCAATTAGTTGAATGTGATGGCACTGCTGAAATATAATTGCTTGCTCTAAATTTCTGCATGTGATACACTCATCTAAAAGTTTGACTTCCTACACACTCTTCCTAGAGCGAAGAGTATTCATGTTGACTTAAAACTCTGGTGTAGCTTACATTATTAATATAAATCAATATCTTGGTATCGTGCTTTACACACCTCAGTCTTTTGGTGTCTCCTAAGTTTAGATAGCAGCATTAGACTCATCTACTCTGTGGGACGCGATAAGGTTTCTGGAATACTAGTCAATAAAGAAATTCCATCTTCCAAGTTACCCTACTGTAGAGCGACTCATCTTGCTTGTTGGTGAAGGGCATCACTTTGTCCCTTCTCTCAAATTTTTAAAATCCTATCACCTCAACAAATTAGATTTCTATCTGCCAATTTCTGTTGTTTCCATCAAAAATTGTCTTGTGGAATATTTTGTAGGTTGTGTTGCTAGAGAAATTGTCTCTGTGCTGGATATAGTATCTGTTATTTAATAAATGATTAGCCAACGTTTATGGGGGAGTGAAGAAACAGTGGCAAAATGACTTTCTCTGACGCTTCTGTGATTCTCTTCCTGGTACTGAAATTTCCTTTCACCTTTACTGTAATCATTACAAGCTTAGCAAGTTTTCTAGAAAACTTACTCAATGAAATTTAAACCTCTAGAGATAGTTGATGCCATTGCAAATTCCAACTTTATATAGTCTGGGCTGGGAGAAAAGATTTCTCATTTTTTGTGCTACGAATAAAACCCAAGATTTATATCAAAATAGTTTTGACACAAGCCTTTTGAGCCTCCTCATAAGTATATTAATTATTAAGCAATCTCACTCATTCCTTGCTTAGACACATCATCTTCCTAATTCTAGGAGTTGCTGCTATTTCTATCTCACGTTCTATTTCTTTAGAATGCTAAAGTCAAAACATATTCTATCAAATATCATAAATGCAAATAAAGTGAATGCCACTAACTGAAGATCGAAAAAAGATTATGATTGTGTTCATACACATTCAAATGCACATACTGAGCCCAGAGGATAGGAGAAATAAAAACCATTTCGTCTAAGACAATTCAGTTCTCCCAGATGATATGCAGATGAACCAAGTAAGCAGTTCCAAGTCATTGATAGCCCATCATTCAGCACACAATTTCCAAAACCAAGTTAATGAACCAGTTTCTGAAAATCATTTAGAAGAAGCACAGTTTGACACATACCGATAATGCCAGTTCATTTGCTTGCTGAAATAGACTCTTTCTTGGGTCCCTTCTAAACAAGTGAGCTTGACTTTGTCATCAGAAATGGTACAAAATAAAAATGAATTACGGGCACCTCTAGACTGTTGAGAAAACTTTTTTCTAATGAGTGTAGACAAATTTCAAATGACCACTTATAAACCCACCTGAACTGAATGCCTGATGGAAAAGTTGAAACTGAACAGACATTTTTAATTTTCTTATGTGTAAAATAATCATTCAAAAATCCTGTAGAAGAAGAAAATGGGCTTCCTAATTCTGAGGTTTTTGTGTATCTTTTGGGTCTGTGGGTGCTTATATGCATTCTTATCTATCTCTGATGGTTTATATTTATGTGAGGACAAACAAACTTGGAATCTTTTTGTCTATTGTATCATAAACACACTCTCTAAGATAAATATTCATATGCATTTTATTTCTCTTATAGTTGTTTCAATTCAGAATTGCTACCTAAAACACATATATGTCAATGCAACTAGAATTATTCCCTGAATACATAAACTGTTTTCAGTTAATCCTTCTACTGTCCAGCGTGAAACCTCCTTTTGTCAATCATTTCACACTGCCTTGCTGTCTAAAAATATTTTTGCTAATATAAGAACTTATCCCCCTAAACGATTTCATCTCTGAAATGACAAACATTGCAAGCTCTGACTATGAACTGCTTCTTTCTGACATTCTCACTCATTTTATTTTTATCTTTTTAATCTCATTTAGACACTAATACATGCTTTTCTGTTTATCACGTAGTTTTCGGTCTCATGTGACAATTTTGTTACAAAATGATTTGTCTAGCACTTTCTCAGTTCTTATGGATTCTATTTACTCAATTTCTCCCAATCTACTTGCCTATATTCCATCTTTACTATGTGACGTGAAGAATGACTAGAATCATCTCTTACCCACATGACTCTGCCCGTACCCAGATGAATCTTTCTGACTCTTGGATATGTGTTAATTCATTTCTCAGGATATGGCCTAAGTGATCTTTTTAACATAAGCATCTACATTCTCTCCTTACTTAGAATATTTGTTTTGTTTGTGGTCATGTCACTGATTTTAAGAAAATAACAAATTTTATAAAATTATTTACAAGACCCAGTGACATTTCTTCGGCATCTCTCTCTCCTTGCCCTCACCCAATATCCTGTCCCCAGTCTCCATATGTAATCCACTGCAGCTACACTGCCTTGTTTGGATGAATTATGCTTCTTCATACTCATCAACAACACACATACCTGTCGATGCCTGTGGCTCAAGGAGTAAGGCGTTGGTCCTGTATACCGGAGGTGGCAGGTTCAAACACAGCGTCGGTCAAAAACTGCAAAAATATAAAAAATAAATTAAAATAAATTAAAAAATAAACTGTATGCATGACTAAAATAAGAAATATATAATTAAACACACATACCATTCCTCCAGTAAAAACAGACTTCCCTTATCAATTTCCCCAACAGCTGGTTAACTTCTCTTTCTTCTTACCTGAGAATTTTAAAGCATTAGTGAGGAGAATAATTTTCATTTTTTTTTTACTATGTATTTTAGCCAGGTTCATGGCTAGGACTAGCTCTATCCTTAGATTTAGACTTCATAGCCCTAGACTATAACTAGTGGTAGAGTTTAATATATAAAGCATAGAGAGAAAGGAACAGGAGTCCAAATTATGAATGAAACATGCTTTCTTCTTGGACTCAGAAATGAAAAAAAAAAAAAACTTATTGAAGTTACTGCAATCCAAAAGCTAAGAAGAGAATTTAAAACATGTGTTCCAGGCAGATTGTCATTCTATAAATCAGATTTTCGCACAAAATCAAAGAATAATTAAGTTTGCTTCAAAGGCAGGAGCAGTGTGAAATAGTGTAGGTATAAAACAAGTATAAAGGAAAACAGGCTAGTTAAACCAGAAGAAGAGACAGAAGTCCTTAGGAGAATACTTAAGATCTTAAGAGAACAGTGGACAGATATGAAAGAGAAAAAGAAATTAAACTGGGTCTAGTTGCTTTTGAAGAGGTTTCAAAAGGAAGATGTCTTAGGTGTTATTAGAGCCAAAAGTGTAAGATTGCCCAAAGGAAAATGAAGAAAGTCATTCTTCTCCAGAGTGATCCCTGATCCAATTTGGAGTCATAGTGTCAATGCGTGGGTTATATAATAAGCACAACTGATGAACGAGCTTTGAATACTGAGAAAGCTTTGAAAAGGGGTTACATAAAAGATGGACATATTTAATCAGCCCAAAATGGGAATATTAAGAAAAGTATTGAATATTCTTTGGAGGGTTCATGTTACACAATTACTGCGGTTGGCGATGCAAATATTGCTGGTGCTCTGAAGAAATAGAAAATATAAGTTCTAAAAATAGAACTTAAAGTGTTATGTCCTGAATATGGATATATGATACACTACTAAAATGAATCTTGGCAGAATCGTGATGGAGGGAACGCTGCCCTGGATTAGTTGTTAGTCTGATTGGAAAATGCCCCCCATGTATTGTTGTCCAAATCAGAGTAGACGAGATTATCTCTGAATAGTAAAAGATATCTTTTGCTCACTTATAAGCAATGACATTAATTCTTCTTATTCAGAGGGAACCCACAAGGAAAACAGAAAATGTCTAATCCTGAAAGCAAAAGCTAAATTTCAGGAGGGCAGGAAGTATGGCTGTGCCACTGTATATGCAGAAGCGAAAGGACCAACTTTAAGTCATTTCACGTGGTAAAAAGGTGGATATTTGCCTTCTTGGGAGGAATACAGGAAGGTAGCATCCTACTTACATTTCTCACAACTTCAGAGGGTGTAGCAGAAGAATGATCCGCACATTTTCAGTCAAGACAATCAAGTGACGTGGGAGTTCAAGAACTCTCTTTGTCCCCAAAACATAACTATGATATGTGAACTTCACAAGGTAAAAACAAAAATATTTGCAGTTTAAAAATAATATGATAATCTTATTAATTTCTACTACCATCGTGACAAAGTGCCACAACTTAATTTCTTAAAGCAACACAAATTTATGACCTTGATTTCTATAGGTTTAAAGTCCAACACGAATCTTATTGGGCGAAACTCAAGCTGTCAGGTGGAAGGTGTTTCTGGATATTGCAAGGGACAATCCATTTCCATATCTTTTCCATAACCTCGGCTAGAGGTTGTCAACATTCCTTCAATCATAATCACATCCTCCATCTTCACATTCAGCTATGGAGAGCGGAATCCTATTAATCACTGTGACCTTCTCTTCTGCTTTTCCATTCCAATTTTAAGGATTCTTATAATTACATTGGGCCTATCTACAAAACTCAGGATAATTTTCCTATTAAAAAGTTCAGCTAATTTTCAATGCTAATGTCTGAAAGACACTTTGCTATGTATTATAAGATGAGTAAATTCTCAGAATTTGAATGTGAAGATCTTTGAGAGGCTACCGTTCAGAGGATTCAGAATGCTTCTATTCCACAATTTTGGTGATGTAACTCTTCCTTGCTTTTAGTTGCTTTTAGAGTGAATTTTCTTTTTGTATATAACATATTTTCTTCAAGTTAATACAATTTTGAATTTTTCACTTCTAGCTTTGGTTTCTTTGAATCCTTGCCTCAAAATTTATACTTTCTCCTTTGCTATTTAATATTTGTGTAAATTTATGTTCACCTTTATATCATAGTGTTCAGCATATAGTAGGCATGCAAGAATAATTGATGAATGAATGAATAACAAAGAATGGAAATATAAAAGACAAGATAGAACAAAGATGAAAAATCTATCATTGTCAGGTGGTGTCTAGCCTAGGTGATGGAAATATAAATCAAGTTAATTAGAAGGAGTGAGATATTCAAATATGTCAAAAATGTCGAAGCTAGCCACTTCTTGCAGATGAGTAAAGATCACAATCATAAGAGAAGCACTCTAAGTCAGGTTGACAACAGTGTTGAAACTGAGTGTTCTGTTCAGCTTGTGGTAGGATTCCATTAGTATAGAAAAGTATCCATCTCAAGAAGTGGCACTGTGTTGAGATGAGCAGAATTCTGAGAGAACTATTGTGCAAAGGAATGTAATGGTGATGTAATTGAATATATAACATGTACAAACAAAATAAATGAATACACAAAAGGCCATAACCGAGGATGTAAGTAGGTATGCGGGCTTCAGCAAAGCCACACATGTGAGATACAGAGCAGATATATTAACTATAGGCCCCCAAATAGTAAATGGAGGGGTAAGAAATCACTGACGCTTTTCTGTGATGGGATAGGAAAGTGTCCTTAGAATTACGATTATGAAGAAAAGAGGGGGGAAAAGATACTACAGCATTCACAGGGAACTGTGGTTTAGGCTACCTGGCAGTGAATTAATCTTTAAGAAACTCATTATTAGAGCATGTTTCCTTCCATAATTGTATAATCAGTAATTCTTTTCCTTGTCTTAATATTCTGTGCTTTAGAAACATGAGAAACAGATAAAATCCATGGACTTTAGCACCAAGGAAAATACAGATAGTAAATAAGTAGAGAAACTAAAATTATCTTGGATACATGTAATGAAATCTGAAAGTACCTAGCCCTATTCAATGCTGCGTTATCCTGCTTTCTTAGGAGAATGGGATGAAATTTCTGAAGAACAAATTTAATGTACCCAGAAATATTTTTTAGAGTGTGAGGAAGAAAGGAAATAACTTTTAAGACATTGAATCTTTTTAGAGTTACATTTGTGATTAAATTGAGCAATTTCAATCCACTGTTAAAAAAAAAAAAAGACTGCATAATGAAAAAGTTATGCACACAGTAAATAATGAAAGAGGTGACTGGAGAGACTAAATGTTAAACAAACCTGCAGAAATCACAGCATGACAGCAAATTCCAGATGGCTGCAAAATCCCCAAGGTCCTTGAGGAGCATTGAAAGGGTAAGTTGCATGTCATCTAACAGATTTTCATCTCTAAAAGCCTATAAAGTAAGGAAGAAATGTTCCTGAAAATGCACAACTTCAAAGCACAGTTGTCTCAAACTCAGTGTGAGGGCTTGGCCTAGTTCATGACCCAGTCACCCATAAAAGCCCATGCCCAGGGGATCAGAATTGTTTATACAAGTCTTTTCTCCACTGCCCTCAATGCTATTTATTTGTTTTGCAGGTGCATCTAAAGATAATTCTGAGATCAACTTGCTATTTCCTTTCCTTCACTACTTCAGTAAGGTACAATTGATAGAAAACTATATAGATTAAAGGTATATAATGTGATAGTTTAATACACACATAAACTGTGAAAAGATTATAGCAAGTAAGCCAATTAACTCATCCATCAGCTCGCATAGTTATGAGTGTGTCTATCTGTCTGTCTGTGTGTATGTGTGTAGAAAAAAAAGTATACTCTCAGGAAATGTCACGTATACATTACACTATTATTAACTCTAGTCACCATAATATACATTACATTCTCAGAACTTATTTACAGTTATTTATGTAACAGAATATTTGTACCCCTTGACTATTACTTTACCATCCTACTTGACATTGCCCTGCTCCTCACTTCACCCTGACAACCAGTGTCATGAACCAGCCTGGCAAAGGGGAGGGAACCAGTGTGAAATTGGTGGGGAATCGGGAAAATACAGCACAAGAGAAGACACGGAAACAAAGGATGGGATCAGGAGCACTGACTGAGCTGATGATGGCTGCAGCCAGCACCAAAGCACAAAATCAGCTTTATTTTATAGTATCTGTACAGAGTTCTCTACAGGGAAGTAACATAAAGAAAGGACATACTTTTGGTCTTACAATATGATTGGAAACTGTAAATGACTGGAATAGAGACAAATCATCTTGTTAATGGTTTCTACTCAACTTCATTTACATACGACAAGAAGTAAGCAGGGAGAGGTCACAGGTCAAGAGGATCTCTATATAGTGAACAAAACAGGAAGAACTATGTGCCTTAGTGGTTTCTACTCAATTTTGTTAGCATATGACAAGGAGAAAGAAGGAAGAGATCTCCAGGATCTCTGCATAGTTAACTAGACAAAGAAAGCTTTACTGACTTCTGGGATAGGGACCATGAAGAAAGGAACATGGCTGTTTTTGGAACAGAGGAGAAGCAGTCGGGGGTTCATTCCCTGAATGCTTCCCAGGCAGTGAGGGCTCTGCCATCTCACAGCCTGCTCTCCACACCACAGTTCTACTGTCTGCTTAGATGAGTCTATTTTAGATTCCACATATAACTGAAGTCAAAATATACCTATCTTTCCATATCTGGTTTATTTCACTTACCAAAATGCCCTCCAGGCTCTTCAGTGTTTTATTACAAACAGCAGAATCTCCTTTTGTTTCAGGGTTGAATAATATTCCATTGTGTATATGTGTATGTGTGTCCCTCTTCTATTGGTCCCACTTAGATTGCTTTCATTTCTTGGCTATTGTGAATAATGCTGCAACAAATATGGGACTGCATATATCTCTTGGAAATACAACTTCATTTCCTCTGGATAGATATATATCTAAAATTGGTTCTTTGGGTCATATAATAGTTTTACTATGAAGATTTTTATGTTATGTTCATATTGTTTTCTATAATATCTACATGAATTTGTATGCTCACCATTCTCACCAATAGTGTACAAGTATTCCCTTTTCTCCACATCCTCACCAACATTTCTTAACTTTTGCCTTTTTTACTAATAGTCATCTTAACATGTCTGAAGTTATATCTTTTGTGTTTTTAATTTGTATTTACCTAACGATTAGTAATACTGAACACCTTTTCATATACCTGTTTGGACATTTGTACACTTTATCTGGGAAAAATATCTATTCAGGTCCTATCCCAATTTTTAAGTGGGATTGTTTGTGATTTTTTAATTTATTTATAAGAGCTGTTTATTTGCCTATTAACCTTTTACTAGATAAATGGTTTTAAAATATTTTCCTATTCCATAGGTTATCTTTTCATTTTTATGAGTATTTCCTTTACTGTGAAGACTCTTATTCTTATATGAAGGTTGGTAAATATTAAATGTCCAATTTCCTTAAGTACTAAGTTTGACAGTTGAGGTTTCTGATATTTCACTTTGACATTTCTTGTTTTATTTTTATTTTGATGGTACATTCTCATTCTTTCAAACACACATTTTGGCTTATGATTATCTTTCATTTTTTTAGAACAATTTTTGTGAAATGTTGGATAAGTCAAAACATTGTGTTATTTTCAAATATGAATTCCACTGTGGAACCAAAGCAGCATAGTTAGCTTAAAACATCAATGAAGTGTTTGGAAATATGGCTAATGAGCACACAGTATGTGGGTGGTTTGAGCAGTTTTGTTTTGGAGATTTTTATCTTGAAAGTGAGCCACATGGGCAACCTGAGACCAAGGTGGATAATGATTAGCTGAAAGCAATACTGAAAACAAATCTATATCAAGTTATTGTCATTAGCAGCAAGGTTTGATGTTACTATTCTAACAATATTGTGTGTTTCCATGAATCTGTCAATTTCCTCTACATTTTCTAATTTATGTGTGTAGAGAATTTCACTATATTCACACATGATGTTTTGTGTTTCTATGCTATCAATTGTAATACTTCCTTTTTCATTTCTGATTGGGCTTATTAGGGTCCATCTTCTATCCCTGGTTAATGAAGCATAAGATCTATTAATTTTGTTTATCTTTTAGAGATTCAACTTTTTTGGTTTTTTGATCTTTTGTAATTTTTTTTTATTGTTTGTTTTACATTTAATTTAATTCTGCTCTGACCTTACTTATTTCTTTTCTTTTGAAGACTTTGAGTTTAGCTTGCTTTCTAGTTCCTTGACATGTATCATTGGATTATTATTTTGTGCTCTTTCTGTCTTTTTCATGTAGTCAATTAAGGAAAGCTGTGAATTGTCCTCTTAAATCTACTTTTTCTGAATCCCATATGATCAATTTGTCATTCAAGAAATGCTTTGATTTCATTCGTAATTTCATTATTGACCCAATAATTGTTGAGCAGTAGGTTGTTTAATTTCTGTGACTTTGTGTAGAGTTGAGTGTTTTGCTTGGATTTGATTTCTTGTCTAATTCCAGTGTGGTCTTAGAAGATACATGGCTTTTTAAAAATGTATCAAGGCATGTTTTGTAGGGAAGATATGATCAATCTTTGAGAATTTTCCATATCTGCTGATAAGAACATATATTCAATAGTTTTTGAATAGAATGTTCTGTAAGAGTTTATGAGATCCGTTGTTTTAGAGTTCCCTTTATGTCCAGTGATTCTTTAGTTATTTTCTGCTTGGATGATCTGTCCTAATCTGTCAGTATGATGTTGAAATCCCTGGCAATTATGATTCTGTTCTTTATCTCCCTTCTCATATTTAGTTTAATCAGCTTTATTGATCTGGGTGCCCTTACATTATGTCCATAAATATTTAGGACTGTTAGGTCTTCTTGTTGACTTGATCTCTTCATTATTATTTAAGGATCATCTTGCTCTTTCTTTACAATTTTTGATTTAATGTCCATTTTATCTGATACAAGAATGGCTATATGTGCTTTCTTTTGATTTCTGTTTTCATTTTTTCTCATCCTTTGACCTTGAGTCTAAATAAGTCCTTGCAGGTTAAATGTTTTTCTTAAGATAGTACATATTTGCCTTTTATTTATTTATTTATTTATTTATTTATTTTGTATCCATTCAGCAAGGTTATGTCTCTTCAGTGAGGAATTCAAACCATTTATATTAATTGATAGAACTGGTATGTGGGATGATGTTTTGTTCATTCTGTTGGGTATTACCTATTGCTTTGTTTTATTTCATGTACTTGTATTTATAAGAGCTCTGAACCTTAGCTTTTCAGTCATTTTATACTGGTTGGTGTCCACTGTGCTAATCCACATATAATGTAATTTTGA
>CAUYQV010100512.1:0-19847 GCA_963574575.1 Galagoides demidoff | reverse complement strand
TTAAGTAGTAAGGCCGTGGCAGCTGTGCTGCATAGGCAAGGGGGCCATCCGGCCACCACGGGACCTAACTTCTTTGATAAATAAGCTACAGGCCTTTTCCACAGTCCCAAAGTCTGAGTTAATACCCCTTTTGCCATTCCTACTTTGTCATCCACATACAAGTGGAAGGGTTTCATGATGTCGGGTAAAGCTAAGGCGGGAGCTTGTAAAAGGTCAGACTTTATTGTTTTGAAAGCCTGGGTCAGTCTTGGCGCCTGTGGCTCTAGTGGCTAAGGCACCAGCCACATACACCTAAGGTGGTGGGTTCAAATCCAGTCCGGGCCCACCAAAACAACAATGATGGCTGCAACCAAAAAAAAAAAAAATAGCTGGGCGTTGTGGTGGTCGCCTGTACTTGAGAGGCTGAGGCAGGAGACTCACCTGAGCCCAGTAGTTGGAGGTTGCTGTGAGCTGTGATGCCACGGCACTCTACCCAGGGGGATAGCTTGAGGCTCTGTCTCAAAAAAAAAAAAAAAAAAAAAAAAAGAAAGCCTGGGTCATTAGTTTGGTCCAGATTAGAGGTTCTTGGCCTCAGGTCACCTCATACAACGGCCTTGCCTTTTCTGCAAATCCTGGGATCCATAGCCTGTAGAACCCTGCTGTTCCCAGGAACTCCCTGGCTTCTCTCTGGGTCTCAGGTATAAGTATTTTCAGGATTGTCTCTTTTCTGTAGTCCGATAACCATCTCTGATCCCCTTGAGTATGTAGCCCAGGTAGATAACTTGAGTTTTGCAAATTTGGACCTTCTTAGCTGAAGCCCGGTACCCGTAGTCTCCCAAAGTCTTAAGTAAGTCCCAGGTGGCCTGTTGACAGTTGGCCTGGCTATCTGTGACTATCAGGAGGTCATCTACATATTGGAGCAAACTGACATTGGGGTGATTTCTCTGGTACTTACTGAGATCTTCATGCAGTGCTTCGTTAAAGATGGTGGGAGAGTTTTTGAAGCCTTGTGGTAGCCCACATTCACTTCCAGTCCCAAGGAATCCAAGTCACTCATGCAAACGGAGATTAAGTAAGGGGGTACAAGTAAGTTGTCTGTTGAATCCATCTGTGGGGTCTCACCATTCAAACGCAAACACGGGTTGGCTTAAAGGGGCCAGAGGTAGGCAAAAGAAAGCATTTTTTAAGTCCAGAACAGTTAACCATTTTCTAGTGGGTGGTAGAGTACTTAGCAGGGTATAGGGGTTGGGTACTGTTGGATGAATATCAGCTGTTTGTTTGTTGACCTATCTGAGGTCTTGGACTGGCCGGTAATCATTGAAGTTTGGGTTTTTGACAGGCAGTAGGGGAGTGAATTTGCAAAACTCAAGTTATTTGGCATGGGATTAACACCCCTAGTTGCCTTACTCTCTTTATATGGGGAGTGATGCCTTCCCAGGCTTCTCTTGACATGGGGTATTGTTTTACTTGTATTGGTAAGGCCCCATCTTTTAGTTCTACTACCACTGGGCGATAGTGTGCAGCATAACCTATTCCTCCTGTTTCTGCCCAGGCTTTTGGGAATTCTGACAACCAGGTTTCTAGATGGGGTAGTGTGTGTGTGTTAACCTGGTTTTCATGGAGGCGGTGCTTGTCTGATAGTGAGATGGTTAGCATACATGTGGGCTCTCCGTTTGCATGAGTGACTTGGATGTCTTGGGGTTGGAAGTGAATGTGAGCCCCAATTTTTGTTAGTAGGTCTCTTCCCAGTAAGGGGTAGGGGCACTTGGGTATGACCATGAAGGCATGGGATACTTGGCCAGTTCTGAGGTCTACTGTTCTCCAGGTGGTCCAAGAGTACTGGCTGGTTCCCATTGCCCCCTGCATCCATGATTTACGGTTTGACAGCATTCTGAATGGTTGCTTAAAGATTGTTGCGCACCTGTGTCTGCCAGGAAGTTTATAGGTTTCCCCTCCATTTTTAGGGTTACCCTGGGTTCAGGGAGGGGTACTGAACCACATATCCCCTATTCATTCAGTTCTTCTATTTCTAGAATCCAGACTGGGTCTTGGTGTGCTCCTGTTGGTTATTTTAGGCACTCATGTTTCCAATGTCCCTTTTTTTGCAATATGCACACTAATCTTTCTTCAGGGGGAGTCTATCACCCTCCTGGTTCTCAGGCTTACCTTCAGTCCAATGGGCTCGTCTTGGCACTCTATGGTCTGTCCCCACTGTGGTGGCTAAAAGGACTTTGGTTAGTCCCTGGGTGTGTTTTTTGTTGTCTGCGATCAGTGTCCTGGTTTCTTTTTCTTCTGGCATCTCCCGGTTATTGTATACCTTTTCTGCCACTATTAAAAGTTCAGAAATTGGTTTATCTCCTAGGCATTCTAGTCGTTGCAGCTTCCGACAAATGTCAGGCGCTGCTTAATTGACAAAGGCTATGATTACCACAGAGTGGTTAGTAGGGTCTTCTGGATCCATGGGGGTATAAGTACGGTATGCCTCCAAAAGGCATTCTAGAAAGGCCTCGGGCGCTTCATCCTTACCTTTTTTTACCTTACTGACTTTGGCCAAATTTGTAGGTTTCTGGGCAGCTGCCATAAGACCCCCACCCCCCATAAGAACCTGGCAATAGACTTTGATTCTCTCTTTACTTTCAGGGGAATTATAATTCTAGTCTGGTTGCGTCTGGGGAAATCCTTCAGCAACTCTTTCTGGATTTGAGGTAGGGTTCCCATCATCTCCCTGGACCAGCTTCCAAGCTTCTGCCAGGATTCTCTCTCTCTCCTCTGTAGTAAAGAGGATCTGAAGGAGTTGACCACAGTCGTCCCATGTGGGTTGGTGTGTGAACAAAATGGAATCTAATAGGTTAATCAGGCCACTGGGTTTCTCAGAGAACGGGGGTGTCTACATTTTCCAGTTATAGTGGTCACTTGTGGAAAATGGCCCGTAAATGACATTCTGACGTCCCTGAGCATCCGGAGGTCCTGTGGCTCTCAAAGGGAGGGCTGTGGAATCTGGCTCAGGGCCTACTCTTTGTATTCTCTCTCTCTGGGTCCTCCCTCTGGTGGTGGACCCCTCCCCTCCCCCAACCATGGGCACTGTGGGGTCTGCTTTATTCCCTCCCACCCCCCTGGGTGGTTGGTAAGGTGGAAGTGTAAAAAGGAAATTTTCTTCCTGTGGGTCAGTGTTGTGTGATAAAACTGGGTAGAGGGATTGGCCTGGGGGGCTGATGGTTTCTGGGGTTTCTGGCTCTTGAGGGCAAAAATAGTTGGGTTAGGGGAAATGAAGGGTTTTAACCATGGAGCGGGTTGTTCTACTAAGACCTGCCATGTGGTATTACAGGGGACCTGATCAGGGTGCCCAGGTTTTCCATATATTACATCTTTAACTTTGTAAATTGTGGACAGATCTAAGGTGTCTTTCTCTGGCCACTGGACTTTAAAAGTTGGTCATTCATTCTGGCAGAGAATGTATAACTGGTTCTTCTTTACTACTAATCCTAAGCTAGCTGCCCCCTCCTGGACATCTTGGAAATGTTCGAGGAAGAGGCTCAAAGGGGAAGTCTGGGTCTGTCCCATTTTTTTTTTTAAAGATTAGAAATGCAAACAAAGCTGCTAAGAAGTAGCAGAGACAAGCTATAGCCATGCGTTCCCAGATGGACCAATCTATAGGGGCGGCACTACCAAGTCCAATACCAGTAACAAAGATGAAGAGGACAGTGAGTGCCAAGGCAACGCCACACCACACTGTAAAGGGTACAGGACACATAGAAACAAAAATGTCAGTAAGGCTACTTCTATAGGAGAAAAGTCTGGCAGGGTTCCTTGGAGAAAGAGGTCTGCAACCCACTCACAAATGTCCTCAGGGGCACTTGTTTCAGGGTGAGACCAGTCCCCCACAAGGCACTTAAGCGCTTAAAGGTACAGTTTACACAAAGGTGGAAGGACATTTATTATATGCTAACTGAATCTCACACAGTGGGCATGCCCTGTCTGGGCCCACAAACTGAAACAAAGGGGAGCTAACTTTTCACACAGTGCACATGCCCCATCTGGGCCTGCAAACTGAAACAAAGGAAAATTAAGTTCTCACACAGTGTGCATGTGCTTTGCCTAAGCCTGCAACTCAAAGCAAAGGTAGAGGGGAGGGAACCAGATTTTCTCACGGTGTGGGCTCAGCCTGTGCCCATGACTCAAAGCAAGGCGGGGGGAGTTGGGGGAGGAAACCAGATTTTCTTGCCACTATAACAAATTAATGGTACAAGCCTCACTGGCCCATTACTCACATAGATGAACCAAACCAACAGGGGCTGGCATTTCCGCCCCTAACCCAGGCCTAGCGGTGACACAAAACCACCACTCAGGCAGGCATGCCTAGTGGGGATTCAAAACCACCACTCAGGCAGAACCAGAGAAACAAACAATCAGGTGGGTGAAAGACGTCTCTCCCTCCACGGTCAGGACCCTTCTAACCAGCGCATCTGCCTAGGTTCCTGATCGAATAATACCAGGGTGCTACAGGAACAGAATAGACACACACAGGCATGTGCATTCATTCACAGCAAGCTCACCAGCTGGCTCCTGGATCGCTCCATGTGGGATGGGGTTTCAGAGGCGCATATCTAGGTAGAACCTCCAAATGTTGGCACCAAAAGCGCTGCTGAGAGACCACGCACACATGGAAAGCCAAGAGTGTCTTTATTTATTTATTTTTGGGGGGCATATACTTGGGTCACTCCTGCTATCAGCATGGTCACGAAGGAGTGGCCCTGAGACAATGGCCAGGGGAGTTTTTATATGTTTCTATGCTGGGTACTATGGGTTGCAATAAAATGCTAGGGAAGGTAGTCAGGGAAAAGCCTGTGGGTGATCACCTTTTGGTCAGTAGGGAGGCCTAGAGGTCTAACAGGTCAACTGCCCTTCCGTGGTCGGGGATCTCTTCTGGGATGAGCAGTGTGTGATTTCCTGATTGGTTGTCTGCTACCTGGTCTATTTGCTTGGTTTTTGGCTTGTGCCTGTGGGCCCTGCCCCACCTTTTCCTTAGTCCTTTGTTCCCTCTTATCTACAAAATGGAGTCACTGTCATCTCTTTAGCTCCTGGGTTTAAAACAGTGAACCAGGCTGGCTCTCTGGATTTTCTCTTTGTCTTATTGGGTCAGAGGAAGTTTTCAGGTGGATAGAAACTTCCAGGGTGCAGATGGAATGGGAAATAAAGCCATGAGGGATAAAACCTAGGTTGAAAACCCTGTGGAAAAAATGGTGTGCTTGGATTTGGGGTGAATCACACACCAGCTCAGAAAGATAGGAGCGAGAAAAAGTATACTTGAGTCCGTAAATAGGAGCCTCAGGAACAGTGGCTGAGTAGTGCCAAAGGACCCTCAGGAACAGGACTGAGCAGCGTCCACTGTGGCTGTGGGCTTCTGAAACCCGTGACATGGAGCTGAGGACCTGACTTGTGAGAACCCAGCCCAGTCTTGCACCCGAGCTGTGAAGAAATCACTGTACAAACGGCTTTTCATGTTGCCTATTCCATCTACTTCTAAGTGATTTTTCATTTACTTTCAAATCATGCCTATAATACTGCTTAAACTTGCTTTATGTTAAACATTTTTTCCAATTACAGCAGTAATAAAAAGGAATTACACTACTCATATTTCCTTCTATAGGATTTCAGTCTGAGTATGATACATCATGTTATCGTAACTGTGGACCTGGGCCGCATTTTCTTTCAAATAATGTGCCAGGGTTAGAATAAACCTCTGTTTTTCTGAATTAAAAATTTAGAAATAACAAGTAAATGGGCATTCTTGTCAAATATTTAAAGAAAAGGAAGATGAAGCCTCCATTATTTCTCTAATAAATCATGCCATTTGGGGAAAATACCTCCTTTATTAGATGAAAGCATTTTATAGCAGAATTTTTTTACATGGACTAATACTCCTGGAGCTTTAATTTATTTGGAGAATGGTGTTTCATTTCTCTCTGGGTTGAAAGGTGTTGTCTTTATAACCCGCCTCTTCTTCCTCCTCACACACTGCCCACAAAACTGCTTTCCTTCCTATGTAAAAGGCCTTTTTAGTAATGGGGTCACCTGAAGTTTTCTCTCTGAATGTCTCACATTGTTTCTGATGCCTCCCAAGGGCTTTCTTTTTTATTTCCCATCCTCTACTCCTGTTTCTCCTCCCCTTTCTACTTAAAATTTCATATTCACCAAAATAATTTAATTTTTATAGTTGTTGTTGTTGTTGTTGTTGTTGTTGTTGTTGTGGGGAGATTCATGGAGGGTACAAGGAACCAGGTTACATTGATTGCATTTGTAAGGTAAAGTCACTCTTATAATTGTGTCTTGTCCCCAAAAGGTGTGTCACACACTGAGACCCCACCCCCCTCCCTCCTTCTTTCTCTCTGCTCTTCCTTTCCCCCACCTTGTCATTAATTGTCATTAATTGTTTTCATATCAAAATTGAACACATAGGATTCATGCTTCTCCATTCTTATGATACTTTACTAAGAATAATGTGTTCCACTTCCATCTAGGTTAATACAAGGGCTGTAAAGTCTCCATTTTTAATGTTTTTAGTTTTAAAGAATAAAATAGTGCTAAAAGACTTAAAAAGGAAGACTAGAGCTGCCTTACACTGCAGCCTGCCTGGATCTGAGTCTGCTCTCCACTCTCTAAGGAATTCCTTCTGTGGAAACACAGCCCTCACCCGTCTCTAAATTAAACGCCCTCGTTCTTGTGAGGCCCTTCTTCTCTCACTCTCTTCTGTTCTGAGGGTTTAATTTTCCAAACATTATGAGTTTTCCCAAAGCGTTTACAGTGTTCTCTCTCAGAACACAGGTTTCCCCGTCTCCCTGGGGGAGTGGGTCTGCTGGTGTTGGGCCTCCCAGCTGACGGCTCTGGAGGTTGAGCCAGGTGTCTAGCACCACTGCCCTGGCTCCCTCAGCCCAGCCACACGTGGGTCTGGACTCTCGTCCAGTTCAGGTAATGGGATGGGGAGGAGGATATGTCAGAGGGACTCACTGCACATAGAGGAAAGCAGGACACTGGTCACATTATATTCCCAAATCATTTTCCCACTTTTATTTTGAATTTTCTCAAATGTCAAGAGAGGCTGTAAGAACAGTACAATGGATACCTATTTACCCTTGACCTGATTGTTACGCTTGTCCATGTCTGCTTTGTCTGTCTTTCCAGATGCACATAGATACACACACAGAGAGACGCAGATATGGACACACAGATACACACCCAGAGACACAGATACACATAGATACACGCACAGAGAGAGATACACACACAGATACACACATAGAGAGATGCAGTTATGGACACACAGATACACACCCAGAGACACAGATACACATAGATACACACACAGAGACGCAGATACGGACACACAGATACACACCCAGAGACACAGATACACGTAGATACACACACAGATACATGTAGATACATGCTCAGAGAGAGACACATACATAGATACACACACAGAGAGATGCAGATGTGGACACACAGATATACACCCAGAGACACAGATACACACACAGAGAGAGACACATACATAGATATACACACAGAGAGATGCAGATGTGGACACACAGATACACACACAGGGAGAGATACACACACAGAGAGAGACACATACATAGATATACACACAGAGAGATGCAGATACGGACACACAGATACACACCTAGAGACACAGATACATGTAGATACATGCACAGAGAGAGACACATACATAGATACACACACAGAGAGATGCAGATACACAGAGAGAGATACATACACAAATACTGGTGCAGAAACACACAAATACCCACATAGATACACAGAGAGACACAGATACAGACACACAGATACACTCACAGAGAGATACATACACAGATACTGACACAGATACACAAATACACACACAGATATACACAGAGAGACACAGATACAGACACACAGATACACAGAGAGAGATATACACACACAGATACTGACATAGATACACGCAGATACACATATGTGTGCTCTTCACTTTTGCTCCTTTGAAAATAAGTTGTAGACATCACAACAGGACAATTCAATGAATATTTCTCATGCACCACCTAAGAATGAAAACATCTCCTATGTATCCACAATGCCAATACATTGGAGTTATTATTTAGTATTTAGTCCAAAATACTACTATTGTTGACATGAATTAGTAGTAGAATCAGTACATTAGGATTAATGTCACTATTATTCCTGGGTTCCCAGTGGCATCAGAAATGTCCGTGATAATGTGTCGGTCTGTCTGAGAGTCAAGGCTCACCCTCGACGTCTCTTGCTGAGTCTCTCCCCCCACTTTTGGTCTGAGTCGTCCCCTCCTGTGTGGTTTGTTGTGTTTGCCACGGCATTTCCTTTTCTAAAGATTCCAGGCCAGTGATGGGGGAGGGTGGTAGAAGGTCTTGCATTCTGGACTACCTAACTGCTTCATTAGATTAGTGTTGACCATTTGGGGGCAGGAGTATGTCACTGGTGGTCACATTTTAGTTTAAACACGAGATGTCAGCACTGTGTTTACTGCTGTTGTGAAAGTCAGTGACATGCCCCCTAACACAAGGGGATGACATGAGTGTGTGGGGACCATCCCCTCTGAGTGGAAAGTGGTGTCCCTTGTGTCAAGTGGGGGCGGTTCCTGAAGTATTTAGAAATCCAGGTCCAAAGGGGGACCAATAGCCAACTTTGAAGTAGAACTTCCTTCAAGCTGTTCTCCAAGACATCCAGGGTGGCAAATGTAGTCCTAAATATTTTTCCTAGCAACATTGGAAAAGAAAATCAAATTTAGAATTTGACATACCAGGAATCGATACTAATGGAGGAGCTGGTCCCTGTGGAGCATGGAGACCTCCCCTACAAAATCATCTTTTCAGGGCTTGTCTTTGGTCATTGGCATACTGGGAAACTCTCGATGTTGAAAGGTCACACTGTTACCACTGATCAGTGCAGGTTATGGTTCTCATCACCTTTTATCTACCTGAAAACTCTGCAGACCCATGAAGATAGCCCTGTGTTCTGAGAAGAATTTCCTTCCCCAGTGTGGAATGTCCTAAGCCCCTCTGCCACCTCTGCTCTGTCC
This sequence comes from Galagoides demidoff, assembly GCA_963574575.1. NCBI lineage: Eukaryota > Metazoa > Chordata > Mammalia > Primates > Galagidae > Galagoides > Galagoides demidoff. The sequence continues at coordinate 10,771 of CAUYQV010100512.1, read as the reverse complement.
CCAGGTGCGTGATTTCTGCTCACTTTGTCTTTTAAATGTGTGTCCCAGCACCCACACTCTCCCCTATCCCCCAGTCCCTCCAGTAAGACCCAGATAATGCACTCACCAGGCACATAAACACTGAGGCCCTGCTGTCCTCAGGGAGCTGGCCAGTCAGGAGAGGACCAGGTGAGCAGGAGGTGCTCATGGGTCACATGACACCTGTCTGGGTCCCTGTCATACCTTCCCCTTGTCCTCAGGGAGCTGGCCAGTCAGGAGAGGACATCACGTGAGCAGGGGGTGCTCATGGGTCACATGACACCTGTCTGGGGTCCCTGTCCTACCTGCCCCTCATCCTCAGGGAGCTGGCCAGTCAGGAGAGGATGTCAGGTGAGCAGGGGATCATCATGGGTGACACGGCACCTGTCTAGGGCCCCTGTCATACCTGCCCCTCATCCTCAGGGAGCTCACCAGTCAGGAGAGGATGTCAGGTGAGCAGGGGGTGCTCATGGGTGACACGGCACCTGTCTGGGGCCCCTGTCATACCTGCCACTTTTCCTCAGGGAGCTCACCAGTCAGGAGAGGATGTCAGGTAAGCAGGGGATCATCATGGGTGACACGGCACCTGTCTGAGGCCCCTGTCATACCTGCCCCTCATCCTCAGGGAGCTCACCAGTCAGGAGAGGATGTCAGGTGAGCAGAGGATGCTGGTGGGTGACACGGCACCTGTCTGGGGCCCTTGTCATGCCTAGGAGAAAGGCAGGCTCAGGATCAGAGGAAAGGCTGCTCTCTAGGAAGGGAAGGGCCTGGCATGAGTCCGATTGAGGGGAAATGTGAAAAGACAAAGCTCCAGAGTGGGAGACTGCAAGGCACCCGGAGCGTGGAGTGCAGGGGCAGAGCAGGGAACAGGTGGCGAGGGCCTGGGGAGCCTTTCTCTGTGGCTCTGGGTACATCTTCAGCCAGTGGAAGGCTTCTGGAACAAATTTCACATTAGAGGGTAGGAACAGAAAGATGTTCACTGGAAAACGCATGTGTAGGTATCTGCATATGTCAGAGTGAACTTCCTCAGCTATTGTCCAAATATCACGGAGGGCAAAAGCACAAGAAGTGTATGGTCCCTTCTTTTCTCACTCTAGTTCCTCTTAGAGGACCGTAGCTGATTGCAAACACAATGTGACCATTAATTTCATTTTAAAGAGCTTTATCTTATAAGAAAAAACAAACTTAGGAAATGCCCTACTGTGGTGACACCGTCCTCTTTACGTTCTAGAGCAGTGGTTCCTAACCTGTGGGTCACGACCCAGAGGAACTGTACTAAAGGGCTGTGGCATGAAGAATGTTGAGAATGTCTGTTCTAGAGGGATTTCCCTGCCCCTTCCTGGCATGAAGACTCTCCTGGCTGGGGCCACATGTGGAGGCACTGGGTGGGGTGACGCCCCTTGGCTCCTGTGCCCTGCAGCCCGCACCCCGCAACCCTGGGCGGCTCGCAGTGTCCCAGTTCCCTGCAAGGCGTGGGCATCGGAGTGCAGAGCAGTAGCGCCTGCTGTTCCAGGGGAATGGAGCCTCTCAACATGTTATTACAAACAGATTACGGAGATGAAATTATAGTCTTACCCAGAGCAGCAGAGAAGTCCATTATACTGCAGGGTGCAAGCTGTGTTTCTTAGCATATTTTTTTATTGTGTTACTTACATTGATATTATATAAGAATCTTGCAATAGTCAGTAGCACACGTCCAATTATCTTCTCTTGCCCTCCACACAATCACCATCACACTTTATTTCCATATATGTTTTAAACTTCACTGAATATCATTAGTTTTGCTGTAAATGGCTGGTCATTTTTTAAAGAAATTAATAAATGAGAATGACATCATTCCCGTTTTTATAAAGAGCATTCAGGGTGCAGATACCAGAATCAGAATGCTGTGGTGCTGTCTGTGTGTGTGGTTAGGTGTGTCCCTGTGTGTGCGTCCATGTGTGTGCTTGTGCAGCTCAGGGTGATGCTTAGGGTGATGTTACTGTCCTTAGTCACTGGAGGCTAAAACAAGTAAGATTTTTAAAAAAGTAAATCTCTACCACCTATTCCCACTTCATGTTCAAAACTGAGGTCTCTCTCTAGGGTGCTCGGCTGGCGTGGCCCAGGGGAAACCCAAAGTAAAGGAGACAGCTGCCCACGTCCGGGGAGGTCCTCCTTCCCACCAGGCCTCCCGCTCTGCAGGCCTCGCCATGCTGCTCAAGCTGGTGTGGTGCACATGGGATGCATGTGACACTGGAGAACAGAGCTAGCCCCTCTGACAGCTCAGCCACTGGCTGCAGGAGGCGGCAGGAGACACACCCCTTGGTGGGGAGGTGGGGAGCCACTTGGGGGAGATGCTCAGTCTTCCCAGGCTGGGGGGGGGCATCGGCCAGTGGTTGGTGGGAGACCCTGGGGCGTGGACGCACCTGGGCCTGAAGTTCACGCCAATGCCAGTGTTGTGACCGTGGGCAGGTGACTCAATGGGTCTCCTTTTCTTTCTGAGAGTAACAGCACCTCTCTGGTAAAGCTAATGGAAGTGTTCACGAGAGCTTGAAAAATCAATAACTGTTTTGATGACAAATAGGCATCTCCCAATAAATGGCTCGGTACCAAAACCTGTTTAATGCTGTGGGAGAGCACCTGGAGCAGGGAGTGTGTCTGTACGCTGTGAGAATTTAGCTGTGAGAATTCAGTCTGTCCAGCTGAAGTAGTGTCTGAAGGCCCTCGACCACTCCCCGAAGCCTGAACACAGGAGGACTAAGCAGCTCCTTGAGAAGAGCAGAGCTGTACAGTTGTGTGGTTGGAGAGTTCCTGCATTTGCTTTGTCCTAGAGCCCTGCTGAAGTCTGAATGTTGAAAATTCCCCAAAATTCACAAGTTGGAGCCTGTCAACCTCTGAGCCTGTGAACCCATCAGCCCAGGTCATGGAAGGTGATTGTGTGCAGTGATCTGTGATCCACCTTTAGTGGAGTCCAGCCACATGTCTTCATTTTAGGTGATTTAGGTCATGAGGGTGGAGCCCTCAGATAAGGGATTAGCGCCTTAAAAAAAAGGCCCTCAGGAAGATCCCTTGCCCTTTCTGCCATGTGAAGGTGAGAAGACCAGCATCCATGGTCCACCAGACAGAATTCTGCCTTGGTCCTGGACTCTGAGCTCTGTAGATGTGGCATATGCACTCTTATTGTTTACTGCCCAGTTTATGGATTCTGTCATAACAGGCCAAATGGACTCAGGAAGCCCTCCAGTTGGATTCTTACAGGGGAGTTAAGCCCTGAGATGGATGGGCCAAGTCCTATGGCTCTTTGTTGACATGTCCCATCAGAGCAGGTGAGCTGACACACAGAGGTATGAGCACCCCACACTGTGCCAGTGGCTGGGGTGCAATGGTGGGCAAAACAGTCGTGACCCCTTGTCCTCATGGGGTGAGGGGGAAATGGGGAGTATTAATCTCATATTCACAGAAAGCATGCTTGCCCATGTTGGTAAGTGTTGTATTACAGGGAGTCAGAGCATGTAGGGTGGGAGAATTTGATGGGAAAGGCAGGGAGACTTCCCTGGACAGGGGCAGGATGTGCTGGGACCTGTGTGAATGGCAAGTGTCGAGTGAGTGAGCTGCACTTGGGAGTGGAAATACACCTCACCCAGGGCGAAGCTAAGGGTAGTACAACCCTCTGGAGGAGCTGATCTAAGGCTAGGGAGTCTGAGGAGAAAAACCAAGAGTGTGTCACAAGATGGGTCTGGAGAGATGGGAGGGAGACATCACCCATGTCAGGTGGGTGCTGAGAGCCAGAGAAAAGCACCTGTGTGGGGGGTGGGAGGAGGGAGTGGTGGAGGAGATGTGGTCAAAATGTGGGCTGTGTTCTGTCTGCTCAGGGGCCCTGTGGCCAAGAGCAGGGAGTGCTCCTTCCCTGTGGGATGGCCCAGCGTCCTCTGATGCTGCCCCCATCTCACCCCCACTTCAGTTGGCCACACAGCACCACAGGCTGTGCAACTCACACAACACGTGTTTATTTCTCACAGTTTTAGAAACCAACAACAACAACAACAAAAATTTTTATCAAATTGCTGGAACAAAGGATACAGAAAGGAGAAAGTTAGTAAAATATGCTGATGCTTCATCACAGAGGATGCCGACCAGAAAACAGTGCAACGCACACACACACTGATTGGACAGGGAGGGAGAGAGGAGAAAGAAACCCTTTTAACCAAAAAATCCTCTAACCAGGGAGAATATCCTTTAAAAATTAAGGGGAAACAAAGATATTTTACAATCAACAAGCAAGAGAGTTCATCGCTAGCAGAGTGGCACTAAAAGAAGCTAGAGGCTCAGCGTCCATAGCTCAGTAGTTAGGGCGCTGGCCACATACACCAGGGCTGATGGGTTTGAACCCAGCCAGGGCCTTCTAAACAAACAAATAACAACAACAAAATAGCTGGGGTTTGTGTCAGGCGCCTGTAGTCCCAGCTACTAGACAGGCTGAGGCAAGGGTATCGCTTGAGCCCAAGAGTTTGAGGTTGTTGTAAGCTGTGATGATACAGTACTCTACAGAAGGTGACAAAGTGAGACTCTGTTTCAAAAAAAAAAGAAAGGAACTGGAGAAGTTCTTTGGGCTGAAGGAAAATTATACCTTCAGATGAAAAGTGGAGTTTGTGGAAGGGTGGAAGAGCTCAGACGGTGTAGAGATGTGTGTCAATATAGAAGATTTCTTTCTCATTTATTAATTTCTTTAAAAGATGACTGGCCACTTAAAGCAAAACTAATGATATTCAGTGGAATTTAAAACATATACGGAAATAAAATGTGGTGGTGAGTGCATGGAGGGCAAGAGAAGATAATTGGATGTGTGCTATTGACTGTTGTGAGATTCTTATATAATATCAATGGAAGTTATGTCATAGGTTTTTGTACTAGATTCAATACATTCAAAGATATGCCTGATATAAGCTGTGAACCCTATAGCCACCATTAAAAATAACACAGAGAAGCCGGGCACAGTGCTCACACCTGTAATCTCAGCAGTTTAGGGAGGCCAAGGCAGGAGGCTTGCTTTAATTGGGAGTTTGAGACTAGCCTGGGAAACACAGTGAGATCCATTCATTTAAAAAACCCAAAAAAGTAGCCAGGTATGGTGGTATGCACCTGTAGTCTCAGCTGCTTGAGCCCAGGAGTTTAAAATTATCGTGAGCTGTGATTATACACTGCACTCTAGCCTGATGACATGGTGAAGCCTGTATCTACAAAAAAAAGAAAGCAAAACCAAACCCACAAAGGGGTAAATTTTGAAAGCCAATGGAGAAGATACAGTGGAGTAGTGAAGAGTGCTCAAATGATTAGAAAGAAGACAGGATAAGAAGGTTACTAAGAATTATGGACAGATGGAGCAAGTGGACAGCAAATAGGATGAAAGGCAGACAGGAACACGTAGGTCACTGCATCAAGAGCAGAGGAACCTGGTGCTCCTGTTAGTAAGCTCCGTGCATCAGTTTTCCAGTGGAGGTGTTAGTGCTCTTGATTATTCTGAAGATGTGACTGTGGAAGTGGTGTGTTACATGAATCACATAAAGAACATGCCACGCAAGAAGTGAGCAGGAAATACGTGCGTGATCTCGTTTTGTTACCATCTTCCCTTAGTTGTCCCGAGTGTTTAAAATGGAAAGGATGACTTAAAAATGTGCCAATTACCAGTATATTATTTATGCATCCCCAAATAGATTTTGAATCTCTCATCTCAAGCACTTTTCAAATTGAAAATATATAATTACTACTTTCAAGTCTGTCCTTTCCAGATTGGGCTTTTAGCTCTTGCTTGGTAGCTGACTCAGATGATTCATCTGGTGACAGAGAAGCAGGGTGCTGGGCCCTGTCTGGTGCTGGCTGAGAAAGGGGACGGGGGGAGAGAGCCAGGATCTCACAGCCCCAGTGCTTGGAAGCTCAGGTGCTCAGGTGCGCTGCTTGGTAGGGGTGAGGCGGGATGGAGGTAAGAGCCGGGGCATCACACCTTTCTGCTGAAATATAGTGCATATTCTTGGTAGGGAGGATAAAACATCAGAGTTGTAGAAAGTTAAGGAAGAAATTATAGCTTTGAGTATTGGCCCAAATCTTAAATCCACCCTTCACTTGGCTTCAGTGTGTCTTTTGATATAAAATGAAAATTATTTTTCTTTCCCCTGGCCTACCAATGTAAAACCTAGAAATAAAGGAATGATGCAGCATGTAGAGTCTGAATTGAGTTACTGACCTGATGGAAGCGCCCAAAGTACTTTTCAAATTCTGTGTGTGTCTATATATACATACATTGTATGTACATATATATGGGGGGGGAGAGAAATGATACTGACAGTGAGGACAGTTACAAAAAGAAAAAGAAATCCCCTCTTTGCCACCTGGCACCAGAGTTTTTGTCTGTTTCCGTCTAGTGTGTGCTTCTATTTTTAGAGATGTTACCTAGGTTTTAGGCCAGCCAAAGTAAGTGTCTGGTGCATACTTGAGTCAGGCACCGTTAGTCAGCGTGCAGTGAGGACGTGTGAGTAAGGGGGATCTTAGCTTCCAGGGCATGTCAGTCCATTTTCTGTTGCTATAACAGAATACCACATACTAGTTACTTTACAAATAAAAGAATGTATTTGGCTCATGGTTCTGGAGTCTGTGAAGTCCAAGAGCATGGTGCTTCATCTGAGGAGGGCCATCCCAAGGCAGAAGGCATCGGTCACATGGTGAGGGAGCAAATGTGAGAGACAGAGAAACGGGCTGAATGCCTCCTTTGACCAGGAGTCTGCTCCTGTGATGACTAACCCTGTCCATGATAATGGCTTTAAGCCATTCACCAATCATTATAATCTCAATTAAGTTTCAACATGAGTTTTGACAGGAACATTCAAACATGGCAGTGTCTGAAGGAGAAGTGTGTAGAAGCAATCAGAAATAGATTGTGACAGGGCTAGGACGGTAGGGTCAGGTGCAAGGCAGAAAGCTAACATGAACCATGAAGCTTTGCCCTGGTCCTGGGGGCCGCTGCATGAAATCCTGGAAGTTGCTGGTTCACGGCATCATTGTCACTTGGCAGCCTTCTCTGTGCTAGAGTTTCTGTCAGAATTGTGAGCAATGGGCTCTAAGTTGACTCCCCAGCTCTTCTTTCTGGAACCCTATGGCTGAGAGCCCTTTGCTGACCATGTATGACTTGGATTATTTATCCCTAATCATTACCTGGTCATTTTACATATTAAACTCCACTCTGATGCTCTCCTGGCCACTTGTGCTGGCTGTGTGCACTCACAAAGTCATCACTTAGTTCCCTCTTTCCCACCCCTCTGCTGTGTCACCAACAGTGCATGCATCAGGCGTGTACTTGCAACCTTAAATTGCAGTGACCCAGAAGTACCCAACTGATAACTTTTTAGTCAAGTTAAATATGAGTGCATCCTCCAACCTCCATTACCTACGGGGGAGTTCCTTCCTGCCCTTCCGAGCATCCTGGGATATCCCTGGAATCATCCACAGCCTCATAGCCAAGCTCTATGCACAGAAGGCCAGGGTTCACTCTGCTCCAGTTAGGGCCCCTGTGTCTCAGGTTTAACTGAGCAATGCATCTAGCCACCCCCTGAGTGCACCACTCAGGCAAGGGCTCTGTCAGGCCACTGGCAGCAGTTTGTACCCTAGTGTCATCTGGGGGGCTTGAGTTTCATTCATCCATCTGTGGATGTATGTAAAGAAACATTGTTTCTTATGCAAAGCTCTCTCTGGGATTAAGAGGGCAACACCCCATCAAACAGTCAGACTCATCTCTCCTGACAGGACATCCTAACGCTCCATTCTGAAGGTCTGTAATCGTTGACCAGTTCTAATTTGACACATCAGGGCTTTCTCCTTGTTGCATTTTACCTTCCTGTTTTATTTCAAAATGTTCTCGATGTTACTGTTTTTATTGTTGAAGGGGAAATGTTGTGTGCATTTAGGGTGCCATTAGCAGGACGGAGAGAATTGTCTGCCTTCTAACAGAGCTGTGGTGCGCTGGATGCCCTGGGTGCCCACTGTGCAGGCTCCTTAGGTAGTGATTCCCAAACTGTCTGAATATGGGGTGGTATGGTTTTATTGAGAGAGAAGTTGGGAGATCTTTTTTTTTTTTTTTTTTGAGACAGAGTCTCACGTTGTCACCCTTGGTAGACTACCGTGGCGTCACAGCTCACAGCAACCTCAAGCTCTTAGGCACAAGCAATCCTCTTGCCTCAGCCTCCCAAGTAGCTGGGGCTACAGGCGCCTGCCACAGTGTCTGGCTATTTTTAGTAGGGACGGGGTCCTGTTCTTGGTCAGGCTGGTCTCCAACTTCTGAGCTCAAGCAATCTACCAGCCCTGGCCTCCCAGAGTGCTGGGATTATAGGTGTGAGCCACCACACCCAGCCACTATTGGGAGATTCTCTGAATAGCAGTTCTTGCCTGGAAATACTTAAGAGTTTTCTTTTCACATGTAGTTAATCATAAATATGTATTTTTGTAGACTTTTTGTTTATAATAATATTTTTAAGAAAATTTTATTATAAAATGTTTAAACACCTCCAACACCAGAGGGAAAATGGGATAATAAAATGTATATCCATTACTTGATTCAATAGTTATTTCCCTGCACTTTTTGTTATTTTTGACAGTGAAATGTTTTAATGCAAACCCAGACCCTTCATCATTTTGCTTTTACATGCTTGAGAATTCATTGCTTAAAAAATATGGAATTTTAAAACCTAGTAATAGTGTTATTACACCAAAACAAAATTACCAGTACCTCTCTGCTAATCACCAGATACCCAGTCCATACTCCAACACAGTTGCCTCGTTGCTTTGGGTGAGATTGGCATCATACTATCCAAGTGTTTGTTGACACCCATGTCTTCTGAGATGTGCCCTTGATTCTTGAGCACTGATCTGTTCAGGAGATTTGTCTGCTTCCTCTCTGTCTGTTCCTTAACTTGTCTGGTTCCTCACCTTGTCTGCACTTCACGTGTTACATTTCATCATGTGTTGCTTCTTCCTCTCTTAATAGCTGGGGTGCTTTTGTACAGAGCAGCTTTCCCTTGTCAGTTAGAGCTGTTTGGTTCCCCCAGAAAGCCCACTGCACAGGAAAGGGAAGATACATGATAAATGCTTTGCTTTAATTGCCAATTTGCCAAGTGGGTTGTGTCCTAGTTATTTACAGTGGTGACCAGTGAGGGCCTCTCTCTCTCTCGTATCATTATAAACTCATAATTTTGATTTTTTTTTTTTTTTTGAGACAGGGTCTCACTTTGTCACCCCTGGTAGAGTGTTGTGGTGTCACAGCTCACGGCAACCTCAAACTGTTGGGCTCTTGCCTCAGCCTCCCTTGTAACTGGGACTTACAGGCATCCACCATAAGGCCTGACTATTTTTCTTTTGTTGTTTGTTTGTTTAGTAGGCTGGGGTGGAGTTTGAACCCACCAGCCCCAGTGCATGTGGCTGGCACCCTAACTGCTGAGCTACGGGTGCCAAGCCACCTCACAAACTCTTGTTTGTTTAATGCATTTTAGCCTGTTATCACCATGACTCTATTTGGTTCCCAGATTTTCCTCTATCTGTGGCTAGTGGAGGCTCCTGCAAGTTGGCTTATAGAGCTCTTGATGCGCCTGTCATGGTCCTCAGACATCACACCATGTCCCAGGATCCCTGTGTGTCTCCTTCCTAAGCCCTGGAAATGGTTAATCCTCTAAGGGGCTCTGCCCCCTCAGTGGAAATGGCATTTAGAAAATCCCATCTGGCACCTGTGGGCAGGCATGGCTGTTGGTTCTAGAGCTGTCTGGTGTTCACAGCTAGGAAAAACAAATAGTGTTTTAAAAAAGCCAGGGGAACCCCAGGCTGGCTTCTAACCCTGTGTCTCCTGGCCATCTACTGGGCATTCTCTGGGGACGGTGTCTTTGCTGCTTCTCAGTCTCCCTGTGCACGCAGGGTGGGGGTGGGGGAACGTGCTGCCTCCCTTATGCCAGGGTTCTGGCCCTTCTCCAGGCAGGTCCTGCCTCTGCCTTAAATGTGGGGTGTGCGAGGACTTGTCCCAGCTTTGTCGTCATCTGCTGAGCTGTTGACCTGGTTTTGGGCTAGGTCTGTAGGGAGCCCATGGGGCCCTTGTCCCCTCTGTATCCTGTACCACCTGATACCCCCTGGCTTACTGGTGTGAGTGTTGTGGCCACACTATCAGTATTTGCAGGCTCAAAGGGTTTCCTGGTACCTCTTTGTCTGTTTTTAAAGGTATCATCTGTTTTCTTCCATACACGATTCTCTTGATCTGTTTGATTTGGGGTTGGAATTTGAGGGAATCCACCCCGATCCTTTTGCACCAGATGTCTTTAACTAAAAGTGGTCTGTGATTAGACAGAAGTTAGATGCAGCCTACAGAGACAGCAAAACAAGGCAGGTGGCAGGGAGCTCGGCACTTGGGCTGCTGGAGACTAAGACTTCCACAGGATTGTCCTGTGGAGGAGACACCTTTTTTCTTCTTCTTCTTCTTCTTTTTTTTTTTTTTGGTGGTTTTTGGCCAGGGCTGGGTTTGAACCCACCACCTCCGGCATATGGGGCTGGCACCTTACTCCTTTGAACCACAGGTACTGCCCACCTTTTTTCTTCTTATTCACACAATGCGTTCTAACCTTCGTGCTAAGAAAGATTCAGTTGTAGCCTTAAACATGCCTAGTTTACCCTTAGCTGCTGGTCACAATGAAAGAAAAGAGGCATTGTTTGGTTTTGTGAGCTGCCTATAGAACCTCCTCCAAAGGCCTGGGGC
>CAUYQV010100510.1:0-18262 GCA_963574575.1 Galagoides demidoff | reverse complement strand
GCCAAACAACAATGATGGCTGCAACCAAAAAATGGCCCGGCGTTGTGGCGGGCGCCTGTGGTCCCAGCTACTTGGGAGGCGGAGACAGGAGACTCGCTTGAGCCCAGGAGTTGGAGGTTGCTATGAGCTGTGATGCCATGGCACTCTACCCAGAGGGATAGCTTGAGGCTCCGTCTCAAAAAAAAAAAAAAACCCTGGGTAGAGTGCCGTGACATCAAAGCTCATAGCAACCTCCAACTCCTGGGTTCAAGCGAGTCTCCTGCCTCAGCCTTCCAAGTAGCTGGGACCATAGGTGCCCGCCACAACGCCTGGCTATTTTTTGGTTGCAGCCATCATTGTTTTTTGGCGGGCCCGGGCTGGATTCAAACCCGCCACCTTAGGTGTATGTGGCTGGCGCCTTAGCCACTTGAGCCACAGGCGCTGAGCCCACCATGTATATCTTAATTGAGGAATAGATTAAATTATTGAGAACTCTGAAAGTTAGTGATGGTGGGTGAGTGTTTTGCTTTATAGAGCTCCTACTTAGTGATTATGAAATTCTTCAATTCTCCTCTCTCCAAGTGCCACCAGGGCTGAGGAACTGAATTAGTTAATACCCATTTGTTTAGTTCATGTGAATTTGCAGACTGGTGTAACCTAATCTGTCTCTTACCAGTATTAAAAAACTGTACATTAGCAGTTGAGGTATAAGAGTAATCTTTTCTCCTTTGAGATAGATAGGTGGGCTCCTTAGGTTTCCTGGATGGGTCTACAGTTTTATTACTTAGTTTATGTACTTAGGAGGTTTTTCTCTTCAGAGAATATTTTGAGTAGATAATAGTTCTATTCCCAAGATTAATTCAGAGTCTGGGGAGAAGAAGTATTAGTCTTTGGTTGACCTTATTCTGAGGAGAAGAACTGTATTTAGATTTTACTGTAAAGCTAATAGGCTAAGCAAATAAAATACCTGGCATTTATATAAGTACTTGTTGAATAGATGAATGACTAAACATAGATAGCCCTTTTGTTCTCTACTAGGATATAAGCTCCTCCAGAGCAAGGAGATTGTTTTGCTAACTCTAGTATGTAGTATACCTAGCATCTAGCACAGCAGGCATTTGGTGGACACTTGCCAAGTGAATAAATGAGAACTTCATTCATTCATCTTCATTCATCATCACATCAGTGGGGAAATGAGGCCCACCTGAGGAGAGCTGTACAGTTGGTCAGTGGTGCAATTGGAATTGAGTTGACTGCAGTGCTCTACACTGTACTAGGATGTTCCTTTTTACTTACCAAGTATGAGTCATGGCTGTGAATTACTCAAGCAGAAAACTTTCAGAAAAATCAATCATATTGAGTAAATTCTCCCAAGTGGCTCCAGAAGCATGTATCTTGTGTTGCTGGCTCTCCTGTCAGTGGGGCCTATTTGATGAAATGTGTTCTTGCATTTGTACAGTGGGAACTCTGAACAATACAAAGCCATTGTTTTTTAGTGGTAGTTATTTGGTTTTCTTTACTCTTTCAAACTTGTCAGGCACAAGACCAGTTGCATAATGCCCTCCATCTTAATAGGCATGATCTGACTTACATAATGCTGGGGAAGATCCATTTGCTGGAAGGAAACTTGGACAAAGCCATCGAAATTTACAAGAAAGCAGTGGAGTAAGTGTATCTGTTTCCTTTAAAGAGATGGGTAACTACAAAAATTGAATGGCTATATGAGCTCCTGAGCCTAGAAGAGAGAATTTGACTGGTTCTGTGAGTTAAAGGTTAAGCTGAGGTTTAGGTTAGGAATTCCTGATATCTTCAATAAGGTAGACTCTGTTTCTTGCCTTTTAGGATGGCTGCTCTAGGTTAGCTGGGAAGCTGTGTTCCATAAGATCAACCAGGGATCCACGTTTCTTCCATATTAATTCACCATTCTTTAGGTTGTAGTCTTCACCTGTGTGTTTGGAACTGAATGTAACATCCATGTTCCAGGCTTGGTGGGGGGGAGAGAGTATGGGAATAAGCATCTGGTAATAAGTTTTAAATGCCCAGAAATTGCACTTACCATTCCTGTTCACCTTTCACAGTTCAAAATGAGTCAGGTGGCCACACATAGCTGCAAGAGAATTGGTTAGACATATACTCAGGAGGAAGGGAAGAACAGTTTGGGATCCACTAGCAGTCAGCCATTTTGGTTTTATGCTTTATAGCAAATCTTATGGTTTCAGAAATCTTATAACAGACAGAAATTTGCTGATTTAGTAATAAACAACTGGCCTTACTAGCATGTGACCAATATCTTGTTTTATTTTAAACATCACTGGGAGGATTCAAATCCCTGTTGACAGCGGAACTGGCAGGCTTTCCCATGATGGTGTTTCATGTTTCTTTTTTACAGATGCGTGCTATCTTATCTTTTCTGTATAGGGTCTTGTGTTTCTTTTAAGTAGGATAGCTATCGCAAAATGCTTTAAACATCTCATGTGTTGGGTCACATAATAGAATGCCTAGTCTGGTTCAAGGACTATTATTCTAATTATACTCTGAACTAGACCTGGATTTCTGCTAATTTATTAATTACCTTTGTGTTCTCCCTTGGTAGTAATTTTTCAGTTATATCAATCACCCACTGCTCTCTGAAATTTCTTTAATCATATTTGTGTCTAAAAATACAGAAAAATCCCTTCGTTTGTTAAGCTACAAAAGAGATTTTTGTCATCAAGAGGCTGTTTATATTGGCAAGTGAAACACACATTAAGTGCTGCTGGGATCCTTAGTAGTAGCCTTGATTCTCCGACCCCTGTCTTACAGAAGTAGAATCTTGGCTGGGTATGATGGCTCATGCCTGTAATATCAGCACTCTGGGAGGCTGAGGCAGGAGGATCACTTGAGGTCAGGAGTTTGAGACCAGCTTGAGCAAAGCGAGACACTGTCTCAACTAAAAACATAAATTAACTGAGTGTGGTGGTGCATGCTTGTAGTCCTAGCTACTCGGGAGGCTGAGGTAGGAGGATCACTTGAGCACAGGAGTTTGAGGTTGCTGTGAGCTAGGCTGATGCCATGGCACTCTAGCCTGGGCCACAGAGTGAAACTCTTGTTTTAAAAAAAGATAAAAAAGTAGACATGAAGGCATTCTTGGCTCGGCGCCTGTGGCTCAAGTGGCTAGGGCACCAGCCACATACACCTAAGGTGGCGGGTTTGAATCCCCAGCCCGGGCCCGCCAAACAACAATGATGGCTGCAACCAAAAAATGGCCGAGTGTTGTGGCGGGCACCTGTGGTCCCAGCTACTTGGGAGGCGGAGGCAGGAGACTTGCTTGAACCCAGGAGTTGGAGGTTGCTGTGAGCTGTGATGCCATGGCGCTCTACCCAGGGGGATAGCTTGAGGCTCCATCTCAAAAAAAAAAGAAGGCATTCTTTCAGTGAGTTGTCAAGGACTTAAGTCACTAAATTTCCCAAAGGAAAAGTGGGGACAGCTGAAAATTTTGAGCTTCACTGAGAAGATAAGAGACCTTTGTTTATGAACCAAAACTTTGGAGAGAGTAGTCATGTTATAGTCAGGGAATGGATGTTTCCACAATCCTAGAAGTTACCTGGTTTGGGGAAGGGAAGTGATCAAAATAGATATGTATTATGGCAGAAAGGGAAAGGCAGATTCTCATCTGAACTGAGAAAGCTTTGTTTGGCCATCTCAGACCTCCTTGTCTGGGGCTGTGGCTCTTCTGGTTCTGGTCTCCATATAGGTAACCAGCAACCCATGTCATTCCTTAGAAGCAGGAGACCTTGTTGCTTGTCCTTTGGTGTTTTAGCCCTTGAAACTGATGATCCTGTGGTCGGATTATCTCAACTCACTGTGGCTTTGGTTTCGTGACAAAGACAGATACTAGTGAGGGATTGAGATAGTGTTCTACTTATGCATGCCAGGGTCTACGCCCAATGGCCAATGACTAATTCTTTCCTAGGGTTGGAGAGTGGCTTCCATTTTTTGTTCAGTTTGTGTATTTAGTGTGGCTTTTTGTTTAATTTGGAGAACACAGCATTAGGGGTTTGGGATCCCAAATTAATGCAGAAAATTATGCTGCCTGGCATTTGAGCGCAGTGAGACAGAAGAAAAAATATCCCACAAGAGGGGACTGGCTAAACTATGTGTGTGCTAGACTGATGTGGTTTGTAAAGGAGTATCTTTTAATTTTCTCTGTGTCATTAAGACAGTTACACAGACCATTTCCTAGGTCCTTTCTTAGGACTTAGGCCCTAAGAAAGGAGTCTGGATTCTAAGTCCCATTTCTCTCTTGCTGAGCAGTCCTCCTTGTAACCAGGGTTGAGATGGCCTACTTTTTTTTTTTTTGAGACAGAGCCTCAAGCTGTCCCCCGGGGAGAGTGCCGTGGCATCACAGCTCACACTAACCTCTAACTCTTGGGCTCAAGCGAGTCTCCTGCCTCCGCTTCCCAAGTAGCTGGGACCACAGGTGCCCGCCACAACACCTGGCTATTTTTCTTTTTTTTTTTTTTGGTTGCAGCCATCATTGTTTTGGCGGGCATAGGCTGGATTCGAACCCACCACCTTAGGTCTTTGTGGCTGGCACCTTAGCCACTTGAGCCACAGGCACCAAAGCCGAGATGACCTACTTTTCAAGGAAATGCCCACATTGTCTACATGTATTTCCATGGGTAGCAGGAGGCTCCATGGAGTCTCTGGTGTGCTGCATTAGGGCAGGTTCCTGTGCATGCTTCTGAGATCAGTGTCTCTTATCCACATGTTTCCCTCTGAGCATCTCTGTGTTGCAGGTTCTCACCAGAAAGTACAGAGCTTCTTACAACTTTAGGATTACTCTACTTACAGGTAACTCTTAACTCATTCATACGTCCATGTTAGAAATGCTTTTGGGCTTGTATATGTGGTGGTTTTCCTGCATTTTGGTATTTAACACATTTTATTAGTGGTCATATGAAGCGTATAAACCTTGCTCTCTATATTCTTTTTATTTTCTTTGAAGACAGAGTCTTGCTCTGTCACCCTGGATACAGTACAGTGGTGTCATCATAGCTCACTGCAGCTTCAAACTCCTGAGCTGATGCAATCTTCCTGCATCAGCTTCCCATTGAGGCTACAAGTATATGCCACCATGCCTGGCTGATTTTTTCCTATTTTTGGTCGAGACAGGATTTCCCTCTTACTCAGGCTGGACTTGAACTCCTAACCTCAAGTGATCCTCCTTCGTCAGCCTCCCAGAATGCTAGGATTACAGGCATGAGCCACCATGCCCAGTCTGTATTGACTATTGTTTGCTAAAGGAATTAACTTAATTTTCTGCACTTAAATTGGAGGCAATTCTGTTTTAGCATAGTGCATTTATAATTTTTGTCTAACCAAAGAAATAGCATATATGGGAAATAACTGGTCTTGGGGGTGTTACTTTGTTGTAGGGGGAAAAACTGTGATACAAACTAGCACTTCCTAGGGGTTTGGTGCAGACGCCATTTCTGTTCTTTCTTCCCAGCCGGAGTTTTAGAAGGAAAGAGAGAAATCAAAGCATACTTTCTCTAGAATAAGAAGTATTCTCTCCCCTCCACATTCTGGAGTGTGAACAGGATTCTGTTGGGCCCAGGCAAACCTGAGGGGCCTTACCCGCCCCCCCGCGCCCCCAATTTCCCAAGTTCCACATTCAGCTGATTCTGCCTCCAGTTCAGTCTGTATGGTGGCCTTTATGTCTATGTCATTTTTCTTTTAAAGGAATCAGATGCTTAACAGTGAGTCTTTCTGGACTTTGGATTGGGAGGTTGGCCCCACGAGAGAGGAGGCTAACCTGCCCATTTCCTACTAAGAGGCATTAGTGTGGAACAGCACTAGTGTGGCAAGAGAAGGTTCCTAGCAAGTAGATAACTTGGACCTTATCAGGATACAAATCAACAAAGTAGGAGGAAAATCGTGAATATGGGGAGAATTTCAGGGTTTTGTTTTTGTTTTATCCGATAACTGTAGCTTTTTTTTTTTTTTTTTTTTTTTTTTGGTTGATACAGTTTGACCCGGCCGGGTTTGAACCTGCCACCCTCAGTATATGGGGCGTTGCCCTACTCTCTGAGCCATAGGCACTGCCCCAACTGTAATTTTTTTTTTTTTTTTTTTGATCATCAAGAAAACTCATAAAACACAAAAGTTGGGGTATTTTCTGTTCTGGGTATGGCTGGCCAGGTCTTAACTGCCATATCCATGTCCCCTACTTATGTAAATTCTTTGGTTGGTATTTTTTCCAGCTTGGCATTTACCAGAAGGCATTTGAACATCTTGGGAATGCACTGACTTATGACCCTACCAACTATAAGGTATTGTAGGCTGTGAAACCCCAGAGCTTTCATGTAGATGTTCCCACTGCTCCTAGAGGTGATCTGAACCTGGAAAGCCAGGGGGATAGCCTTCCTCATTTTAAATACCTGAGAAATTATGCTTTCTTAGAAAAATTATAAAAGGAAGCTCTTCTAATTTGAAAATATTATAGTATCACAAGGATGGAAAAGCAGATACCAGTGTACTCAATACTAATATGAAACTAGCAGATGAAACAACTACACTCCTTACATAAGAGAAAAACAAAACCACATTCAAGGAGTGGGGGGAGAGGGAGGAGGGCGAGGGAAGGGGGAGTTTGGAGATCTCTCATCTAACTGTCACAATGTCAGGGTACATGGCACACCTCCTGGTGGAGGACCCAACTACAACTTGTACTTCACCTAACAAATGCAAACAATGTAACCTAATTTTTTGTACCCTTATATCAATCTGAAATAAAACTTAAAAAAAGAAAATATTATAAATTGGTGCTCTGTTTCTTGTCTTCTAAAAGAGCACATTTATTATAATAGAAAGCAAAATCATTGTGCTGTTAAAGTATGTGTTACTTGGGAAATTAGCAATGCCTCCACAACTGTAGTCCAAAATAGTTCTGGTGAAGTGACTTTTAGATTCCTAAAGAATCTGGAATTGCAGCTTTTGTCTAGGCTGACTTTGGGGAAAGGAATATCATCAGACGGATGAAGATCATGAGGGAGATGCAGCAAAACAGGCTACTTTTTTTTTGCACTTTTTGGCTGGGACTGGGTTTGAACCCACCACCTCTGGTATATGGGGCTGGCACCTACTCCTTTGAGCCACAGGTGCTGCCCTAGTTAGGCTACTTATTAAAGGACACCAACCTAGTCCTAAGTTAGGACATCATACTGTTCCTGATTGTGCTGGGTCTCTACCCTGATACCTTTCCTTAGAAATGAAAGGGCTGCTCTGATGAAGCATAAAGCTGACTCACCCCGGTTCTATGACAGAAAGAACTATAACTTAAGTAGCCAAGGACAAGTATATTTGAGGTGGCTAGAGCACTTGGTATACCAAGCAGGGGCTGCAGAGAGGCAGGTTTTACTTAAAGGCCTGGTATTCATTCTGAAGTGCAGACTTCCCCAACTAGAAGTAGGAAATCAGATGGCTAAGGTGGTGACATTTCATCTTTTCCCTTTTTTGGACTGTACTAAAGAGAGTCCCAGTGTGAGGCATGGGGACATTCTTCAGGAACATTTGCCATAAAAGCCTGAATATGTTATTTATGTCCCTGGAAGGGTTTTTGTGCCATTGATGCTGATGGACTTGCTGAGGACTTGGGAGTGACTGGATTACTAACTTTATATATGCATGTTTTTAGGCCATCTTGGCAGCAGGCAGCATGATGCAGACCCATGGGGACTTTGATGTTGCCCTCACCAAATACAGAGTTGTAGCTTGTGCTGTTCCAGAAAGTCCTCCACTGTGGAATAATATCGGAATGTGTTTCTTTGGCAAGAAGAAATATGTGGCAGTGAGTGTCCCCTTGTGTCCCTTGTTTGTGTTCATACATAGGGTTACTGGGTCTGCTTAGCTTGCCCCACCCCCTCATTTAGTGCCTTCTCTCTCCCGCAGGCTATCAGCTGCCTGAAACGAGCCAACTACTTGGCACCCTTCGATTGGAAGATTCTGTACAATTTGGGCCTCGTCCATTTGACCATGCAGCAGTATGCATCAGCTTTTCATTTTCTCAGTGCAGCCATCAACTTCCAGCCAAAGATGGGGGAGCTTTACATGCTCTTGGCCGGTAAGAGCCATTTATATGGAAAGCCCCCTCCATAGTGTGTAGTAAGGGAAAAATGGATTAGAATCATAGGTCAGTGGCTACTGACCCAGAGAAGCCCTTCGCTTGGAGATCCTAGAGGATTGTGATTCCCCAACCCCCAGGAATTGGGCTGCACAGCAGAAGTTGGGTGGCAGGTGACTGAGCAGAGCTCGGTCTGTATTTCCAGCCACTCTGCACCACTCGCATCACTGCCTGAGCTCCCTCCTTGCAGATCAGCAGCAGCATTAGATTTTCACAGGAGCACGGACCCAACTGTCAGCTGTGCATGTGAGGGATCTAGGTGGCAGCTCCTTATAGAGTCTAATGCCTCGTGACCTGAGGTGGAGCAAAGGTGGTGATGTTACTGCTGGAACAGTCTAGCTGCAGGAAAACAAGCTCCGGTCTCTCACTGATTCTGTATTGTGGTTAAGCGTATAATTATTTCATATGTATATTACAGTGTAATAATGTTAGAAATAAAATGTACAGTAATGTAATGTGCTTGAATCATCCCCAAATCACACTCACCCACCCCTGTCTGCGGAAAAATTGTCTTCCATGAAACCTTTCCCTGGGGACCCCTGCTATAGGAATTGAATTACCATCCTAGAGCTTAAAGAAATAGAAAAAGATGACAGAGTAACTGATTGCTTCTAACCTGGGGGAATTTCATTCAGAAACTAGTAGGTTAAATCAAGATCATCCCTAGGTCACCTTTTACTGATTTTTTTCCTCTTGACTTAACAGTTCATCTTTACATATATTTAATCCAACTAAGTTCCAGATATTGAGTGTTAAGAGCCTGGGCTTTGAGGCGGCACCTGTCACTCAAAGGAGTAGGGCGCTGGCCTCATATGCTGGAGGTGGCGGGTTCAAACCCAGCCCCAGCCAAAAACTGCAAAAAAAAAAAAAAAGCCTGGGCTTTAAGTGAGGTTCTGCCTCCACTACTTAGGGTTGATGTGAAGATTACATTACATAGTCAATGAATATAATTCATTGGTTTTATTGAAATACTGGTTTTTGAAAATTATTTTGTGGTTATGTAATTATTACGATGAATATTATTGTTGTTACTATAATATAAATGGTGCCTAGATGGTAGTTCTGAATTAAGGTACCTTATGTTGAAACCCTTATCTCTTGTAAGCACATAATATACAATGTGGTTCCATTCCTGAAACTCTATTTTATGCTATACAAATAGTAAAGTTGGTCACAAATGTAAGTTAAAATTAAGTAGTTTAAAAATTATATAAAACCATTTAAAAGTACCGATTAAATATTCTTTATAAGAAGTATTTTCTCCATATACTACACTTACTAAATGTAAGCCGAAAAGCAGTTTCCACATTCTTATTCATAGTAGTATTCTGGTGGTTTTTTGGGTCATTACTATGGGATTTTTATTCATAAGAGAAAGCCTGCAAAAGTAATCGAGTGGTGGTTATTTGCAGATTGATAGTACAGTTCTAATGGGACCTAGAAAGGTAAATAGCCATAACGTTAGGCATGAGCAGCAGTTCTAACCTTACATAGTAGAGATGGCATCATAGTAGAGTTCACGTCAGGCCCTGGAGGAAAGCTAGCATGGGGTAGCACAGAGTGGCTGAGGAGCCACTGAGCAAAGGTACACGGCCGGAAAACCCCAGGGTCCCTTGCAGTTAGAAGGCAGTAGTGTTAGAGACTGTGAGGGGAGGTGAGGCAGGTTATGGAGGGCCATGAGTACAATGCCAGGACTTAGGACTCTCCTAGAGGCCATGTTTGTCCCCTTGTACTTCTAGATGTCCTCAAAGGTGCCTGGTTTGGGAGTGAGTGCAAAGCTGGTGGAGAGGCAGAGTGGGCAGCCCTTCATTTTAATTTGTTTTATATATTAGACATCAAGGAGATACTTATTAAATAGGGAGGGGGGATATTCTTTTGCTAAATAAAAGTTTAAAGATCACAGTTATAGGTAAAGAGGAACCATGAGGATTTTTAAAGTAGGGCAGTGACATGGTCAGATTTGTAAGTCAGTGAGATACCTGGTGGCATCCTGGAAAGTAGAATGGAAGCAGGTAGGGTTATTGCCACTGTGGGAGAAATGGAAAGCTTGAAACTACTTCAGCCTGAACGAGGTCATTATCAGAAAAGAAACTGTAAAAATAGGGTGCACAAAAGTTGGTGACATATTAACTGTGGAGAAGGGATTGTTGAAAATTGCATGAGGGATCTAAGCTGAATGAGTAAACTGTGGTGCCATGAGCTGAGAGGGGGAAAGAAGAGTTCAGTTTGGGGGCATTATTAAAACATTTGTTTTCTGAGTGGAACTTTCTAGCTGCAGTGCTCACTTTCTTTGTTGCAGTGGCTCTGACAAACCTGGAAGATGTAGAAAATGCCAAGAGGGCCTATGCAGAAGCAGTCCGCCTGGATAAGTAAGCTGCTTTGGTGGGGGTGGTGCTGGGGAGAGTCGGACCTGCCAAAGCCATGAGGTGCCCATAGCACTGGAGCTGCCTGCATCAGCCTAGCAGTTCTTCTGTGGCCTCTGTACACAACAGGCCCAAGTGTAGAAGGGTTGGTTCTTAGGCATGTGGTGGCTCATTTCTGAGAAAATGTTTCCAGTTTCAATTTAGTGGTCAGAGGCAGAGAAAGAGCTGGCTAGTAGGGTTGGGCTGCTGATAGATGTGGGCTAGCTGGAATATTAGATGGCTCCATTTAACCTCAGATGACCTTGACTATTCCACTGGCCTCTGCTAGACATTAGGGTAGGGATCCCTTTTACAACCTTGGCCTGGGAGGACTGTCAGATTTGGTCCCGTTATCTGCTTTGCTGGTTGGGCAATTAATTCCTTGATTCTTCTCCACAAGTCCACACAGCACGTATTGCCACTGTGATGTGTAATGGAGAACTCTCAACTAAACCAGTTTTATTATGTTTTTGTGTAATAAGAAGGGTCTCTAAGTATTTGTTGTGGAGCCCCAGCTCCATGGGATCCCTGTCTGTCTGTCACAGGTGTAACCCTTTAGTGAACCTGAACTATGCTGTGCTGCTATACAACCAGGGTGAAAAGAAGGGTGCCCTGGCCCAGTATCAGGAGATGGAGAAGAAAGTCAGCCTGTTTAAGGACAGTAGCTCTCTGGAACTTGACTCTGAGGTATGTTTTTTTTTTTTTTTTTGAGACAGAGTCTTACTATATCTTCCTCAGTAGAGGACTGGGGCATCACAGCTCACAGCAAACTCAAACTTTGGGGCTTAAATAAGTCTCTTGCTTTAGCCTCCCAAGTAGCTGGGACTACAGGCACCCACCACAACGCCTGGATATTTGTGTGTGTGTGTGTGGGGGGGGTTGTTGTAGTTGTCATTGTTGTTTTTTTTTAGCGGGCCTGGGCCGGGTTCGAACCTGCCAGCCCCAGTGTATGTGGCCAGCACCCTAACCACTGAGCACAGGTGCTGAGCCTAAGGTATGTTTTTATTAGCTCCTTGGAGTCATAAGCAAGCTGTCCAGGAGACTTTGGATCAAGCCCAAATAATCCAAATACAGATATAGGCTTATGGCTCTTTTGGGCTTTGATGTTCCTGACAGCATGAGTTCGTCAATTAGTAACAGCCTAGGAAATACTTCCTAGGATAATAATAAAAGGAAATTCAAGCTTACTGAGTTCCTGTTATGTTGCTGATACAGTCATCTAAGTTGAAGTCTGTGTCTCTTTGTAGCTTTCTCCCACCCCCTTTCATGTAGGAAAGGTGGAGGTTAGCCCAATAATGCACCAAACTTGATTTGTTGGGTTTTGAGATCTGTACAAGCCCCCTTGCCAACCACTAAGGGTAATCTGTACTCTCTGCTGTTCCAGAATGATTTCCTTATGGTAAGTCCTTCCTACCTGAAATGCTATTGCAGCTAAAATCATCTGGTAGAAGACCACAGAAGAGGTGGTTTGGCTTGTCTAATAGACCAGTCATGCCTGTGACTTTTTTTCTTCTTTTGTGGATACAAGATGGTGGAGATGGCTCAGAAATTGGGAGCTGCGCTTCAGGTTGGGGAGGCACTCGTCTGGACTAAACCAGTTAAAGATTGCAAATCAAAGCACCGGACTACTTCAACCAATAAACCTGCCAGCATCCAGCAGCCTCTGGGCTCTAATCAGACTCTAGGACAGGCGATGTCTTCAGCAGCTGCATACAGGAAGCTCCCCTCAGGTAGGAGGTTAAAGCTCCACAAAGACCTAGTGGTGTAAGCCATGTGCCAGCAAAGGGATTATAGCTTTGAGTGTGGTTTTCACTCTTCAGTCATAACATGTCCAGTGTAGTATTGGCCAAAAAGGAGGAAAAACCATAGGGTGGCCAAATTGACTCTTTTCTTCCTTAGTCAAGTTGTGTTAATAGGTAACAGCCACTTATAGGCTTAGTTGAATGGTTAGTATCCTGAGTCTTTACAATTTTCAAGTCTAGAAATATTAAGTACATTCTCTTATGCAATCTTGCTTTAGTTTTTCACTGCTTTATTGTAAGTTGACAAAATGTAGGTGATTAAAGATTTCTTTCAGTGACTCATTATAGGCAAATCTGCCTGTTGCTTTCCTTTTTTAGTTACAGTCTTCCCTCATAGCTGCAAAGGTACATCACAGTCCCACTACCCCCAGAAAATATGAGGTTTCCTCTTGATTTCTTCTGGAATAGTGGAACTGAGAATTCAAGGTATTTATTTTGTTGCTAGGTGTTGGAGGAACATCCCAGCTCTCAAAGCCACCATCTCTTCCTCTGGAGCCAGAGCCTGTTGTGGAAGCAAGTCCGTCTGAAACATCAGAACAAATAAGAGAAAAATAAGAATAGGCTGACCGCAGAGTAGGGGTTTCTTAGATGAAGATGTTCCAAATGGGGGAAGGCCACATGACATAAAGTGGAGGCCACCAGTGTTCCCTGGCAGGCATCACAGAATTAAAACACAGAATGCAGAATGTGTTGCGATGGTCATGAGGAGCCCAAGGTCCTTCCTACCTAGCTGGTAGTAGCGTTTGAGGTAGCAGCCCCTCTATTAGACCTATAAGCCAGGAATTAGGGAGAAGTCAGCATGGACTGTTCCTTTAATAAGTAGGAGCAAGGCTTTTGAGACTGTATGTATGTAACTGCAAGTCAGCAAGGCATGTGATGCTGTTTCCTTTTGAAAGGAAACTTTTATCTCCTGGCTGACTGACCCCTTCCTTTGTGCAAGAAAAGACTAAGAAAGATCTCTGCTCAGTAGCCCTGTGATGACCAAGGCTTGGTTTGCCCAGGATATATTAGTCCCCAAGGCAAACACAAATCTTGTAAAAAGGCTAAGTTGAGTCCCAGCCTGGTGTGTATCCCAACTACATTTGCCCAAAGGGAATCCAGAACAAGCTCTATATTTTGTTCTTGAGAGAGGTCAGAGTCTAGAAGCCAGATCATGTGAGTATGATAAGGAGTAGGAGCCAAGGGCTGGTCTGGTATCAGCACCAAAGATCTAAAATAAAACAAAGGGAAGAGCTTTTTAGCTGAATAATTTTTATTTAAGACAATCAATGATAACCACTGACCAGATGGTATTGATACATTATCTGTATGTCCTTTTAAGAATAAAGATTATGTATTATCATTCTTTTGGGGAAAGTTGTTACTCAGGTATAAAAATAAGAGATTACAATAAAAGCTTTTAAAAATAATTTATGGTCACAGTCTTCCTTTACCTGTTTCCAAGCCTCCTCCGACACTAGAGGAGGAACCTTAAGGCCAAGTTCCTACTTGTTACCCACGTGGCCGTTGTAGCCCCCCCGGTGGATGATAGACTAGCAACTTGTTTACTGGGG
The DNA here is from genome assembly GCA_963574575.1 of Galagoides demidoff. Classification (NCBI taxonomy): domain Eukaryota; kingdom Metazoa; phylum Chordata; class Mammalia; order Primates; family Galagidae; genus Galagoides; species Galagoides demidoff. The sequence goes on along the minus strand of CAUYQV010100510.1, from coordinate 4,362 downwards.
GCCAGTTCTTGTTTTGCACTTAAAGTGCCTTTTGATCATAATGATTTGAAGGTGGAAAACTGACCATCTGCACAACCAAACTGTGGAGCAGGCAGCTAACTAAGCAGAAGCCTCTTTAGTTTTCGTATCTCGGAATAAAAAGCAAGGTATCAGAAATGATACCTTTGCCCATACAGCCAGTATATGGCAGAACTGGGATTTGTACTCTGAGCAGTTGAGAAAACTCACTTCTATGTCAGCATGGAGTCTCATTTAGTAGACTGAACTAGCCTATTTTCCTGAAACGGAAAAGGTTACTCAGGAGATTGCAGTAAGAAATAAGGTATAAACTAAGACTGAGATGAGGAGGAGGAAGGAACATGTGAGAGACTTAGGAACTAAAATCAACAGAAATTGGGGACTATATAATACCAATAATTACCTTAAAGTGGAATTGGACTAGACATTGCAATGAAAAAGCAAAGAAAGAATAAAAATTTAAAGCCCAGGTATGTGCTGTTGAAAATAAAAGGACGGAAAAAATATGCCTTGTAAACTTCAGGCATAAGAAATCTGAAGGTTAGCTCGGCACCTGTAGCTGACAGGTTCAAATCCAGCCTGCGTCTGCCAAACAACAATGACAACTACAACCAAAAAATAGCAGGGCATTGTGGCAGGCACTGTAGTCCCAGCTACTTGGGAGGCTGAGGCAAGAGAATCGCTTAAGCCCAAGAGTTTGAAGTTGCTGTGAGCTGTGATGCTACAGCACTCTACCAAGGGTGACAAAGTGAATCTCTGTCTCAAAAAAAAAAGAAATCTGAAATGCTGTATTAATATCAGATAAAGTACACTTTAAAGCAAGGATTATTATCAGAAATAAAGAAGGGCATTTCATAGTGACAAAAAAGTCAATTTAGTCAGAAAACATAATCCTAAATTGTATGTACTTAACATTACTTAAAGACACATTATGTAAAAATTGATTAATCCACATTTTTGTCAGCAATTGATAGAGAAATAGTGAGAAAGAATATATAAATACCTTGACCTAAGTCACGTTTACAGAACACGGCATCTAATAACTACAGAATGCACATTCCTAGCAAGTGTGCACAGTATGCTCGGGGATGGGTGTGACACATAGATCAGTAAGCCGTGTCACTTATTTTTGTTTAGTCCACAATGTCTCCTGCCTTTCACCTATACAAAGGACAGCTGCTTCAAGAGCATTAAGACGTTTTAAAATTTTCTGATCAATGGTGGCTAAAGATTGAATTTCTGAAGTAATATTTTAAAGATAGCCATTTACTTGATGGGCTTTTTGAATGGAATGAGATAAAGCTACAGCTGTGGGTACAGCTGTAGCAGCAACAGCAGTGGCTGCAGTTAATAGAAGCTATAAGGACTCCGAGGAAACATTTCTCTCAGAGTTTTCCAAAGCTAAAGTAATTTCCTCTAAAGCATTTTTTATCTAAGGACAGTGAGGTTGACTGGAATCCAAGCCTCAGCACATTGTTTTAACACATATAAATGAGATTACATTTGGTCATATTAGAATAAGTAAACAAGGAGTTAACCAAGTTTTCTTGGCTTTTAAAGTCAAATTGAAATGCTTTACTTGGAGGGAGTTTTAAGTAATTTAGTGTGGGAAGTCAAAGCAAAAATATAAGGTTTTGAAGTATTAACCGTAACTTCATCATAGGAGTCATTAATAATCCATTGTAGAGGATGATTAGAAAAATGAATATAATATCCTTGATGGATCAACCTCGGGAAGAAGGGCAGAGCAGCTCCCCAAATATCTTTTTTAAGAGGATTATAAAAATGTGGAAGGAACTGGAGGATTCTTCTCTGGCTGATGTCAATTTATGATAAGGTTTGATAGGTAAGCTGGGACCTACAAAGGATCTGTTGGTGATAAAACAGCAGCACAAACCTACCTCCTCAGGTTAGCAATGGCACTGGTCCCAACCACTGAGGGCCTCCCAGAGTCTCTTTGTAAAGTACCAAAAGTTTGGGGTCTTTGTTAGGGGGAGTAAAATGTCTTTCACCAGCACTAGTGCCTTCCTTAGAGCAATTCAAAAAAGTTAAGAGTAAAGAGAACTTTATGTAATTGTTCTGATGGTGTGAGCTTATCTTCCATATCTTCCATACACCCTCCTATCCTCCTATCTTTTGTTTTATTAATTGGTATTTTAAAAGTGAATGAGAATGTTTTATGATGGCTTGGTCTTTTGGGTTATGAGGTAATACCTGTTATGTGTTTAATTTGCCATTGTTGGCAAAATAGAAGAAAAAATGAGAAGTATAAGAAGGGCTGTTGTCTGGGCATGTTGAATAGAACTCATAAGAGGAAATTTGTGGAGGAATTTGTATGTGATGCAGTTGGCTATGATTTATAAAATTTGATTACCGGTTTCCTTTTAAAAATCACAGTTTTATACATGAAAGTTTAAAGTAAAAACCATGTTTATTTTATTTTATTTTATTTTATTTTATTTTTTAGAGACAGAGTCTCACTTTGTTGCCCTCAGTAGAGTACTGTGGCATCACAGCTCACAGCAACCTCCAGCTCCTGGGTTTAGGCAATAATCTTGCCTCAGCCTCCCAAGTAGCTGGGAATACAGGCGCCTGCCACAACACCAAGCTATTTTTTTGTTGCAGTTTGGCAGGGGGCCAGGTTTGAACCCACCACCCTTGGTATATGGGGCTGGCACCCTACTCACTGAGCCACAGGTGCTACCCACTTTATTTTAAACAACAATAATCAGCATAATCCATGACCCAAAACAGTATTCCAATCCAAAAGTTAATTTCCTAAATCAGTCCTCTTAAACTACTTAACATGGGCATCTTTAGGGTGGTAGCTAAATTTATAAAACAGTAAGAATGGGAGAGAGGCAGTAAATGTCACTGGTTGGACCTAAACTGACCAGACCACCTGTGTCTTTTTGGCCCTACTCTGACTGACTCCATCTTATTCTCACCACGTATGCGTTCATTCCCCATTCCTATTACTACATTTCATATCTATGAAATAGAATTTAAATGGAAACAATTACTACGATGTACTGCATTTGTCCAGGGATAGGTTTAAAGTTACACTGGAAACAACACACAGCAGAGTTAACAGCAGGCAACAAGGGGCACACTGAACACAGCAACAAACATAGGTGTCTGAGAACAGCAAACTTCCCATCCCAACGATGGAAGCTCTTATCGTCAGGGAACGAGAGCGCCCCTTCAAAAGGGCTAACACTTTTTTATGATCCAAATTGGCATTTTCATATGCAAGTTGGACAGTTAAAATTTCAGCAGCCTGTTGATTTTCAATTTGATGACCTATAGCATTTTGTAGCCCGTTAATGAAATCAAATTGGCTTCCTAGTGAATGGTGGCAAATGAGTCAAGTAGGGGCTTGGGAGTTAGGGATTTTTGTTCAAGCCTGATAGGCCACTTGAGAGCTCTGAACAAGTGCTTGAGGGTTATATAATTAGCCTGAGCATGGCAGGTAGCATAAGGACAATCCTGTGAACATGTCACCATTGATGAGAATTCTTCCTTCAGGACAGTTATCTATAGTTATAATCTGGCAGTGATTTGGAACTCTTGGACCCAAACACGATACTGGGCAGGGGAACACAATAGTCTTAACTCATGTTCCAGTCCCAGATGTCATCTCAAACCCATTAGTAATGGATTCTACTATACCCCATAGTAAAAGTGCTCTACAAGCCTTCTCATTGGTACTCTTAAGTTCTTTCAAAACCAAGAATAGGAGGCTTTCGTGGCAGGGTTCTTGGCCACCACCACTCACTACAGGAAAACCCTAAACACATTTGCCATCTTGAGCAGCTCTTTCTCTCTTTTTTTTTTTTTTTTTTTTAGACGGAGCCTCAAGCTGTCCCCCTGGGTAGAGTGCCATGGCATCACAGCTCATAGCAACCTCCAACTCCTGGGCTCAAGCAAGTCTCCTGCCTCCGCCTCCCAAGTAACTGGGACCACAGGCACCCGCCACAACGCCTGGCCATTTTTTGGTTGCAGCCATCATTGTTGTTTGGAGGGCCGGGGCTGGGGATTTGAACCTGCCACCTTAGCTGTACATGGCTGGCGCCTTAGCCGATTGAGCCACAGGCGCCGAGCCGGCACTATCTTTTAAGATTGAGCCTCCACATCCTCTATGCTATGGTTAGTTACGATTTGTTTGGCCCCACCAAGTCTCATGTTGAAATTTCATCCCCATAGTTGGAGGTGGGGCCTGGCAGGAGGTGTTTAGGTCATGGGGGGTGGATCCCTCATGAATGACTTGGTGCTATTCTCCTGAGAGTGAGCTCTCACTTGAGCCCTGGTTATTGAAAAGAGCTTAGCACTTTCTCTCTCTCT